>JAPMOR010116093.1:365802-384296 GCA_026543865.1 Argiope aurantia
TTTTTTAAAGTCTCCCTGTGTTTCCCCTGCCTTCTCCGCGCGTGTAACGAAAATCCCTATCGAAATTTCGTAATATATTAGCACCATGAAGAAATGTTTTCCCTATCAAAATCATAGGTTATATAAGACCGGGGATAAAATGTCCAAGAGCTTTTTCCTCATTCCTTTTCTGTGTTGTTCTGTGTGCTCATCGCTTGTACATATACCTGCTTCTTAAAAATGAAATAAAACGACGTCACGAAATAGCACTGTCTCTTCAAACTGCATTCTGCCTCACATAAAATAATGTTTACATATATAACCAGATTTGTAAAATAAATTTTTATATTAAATGACAAGGCAATTTAATATAGATTTTTCTTTTAAATTTCAAGGTAATTTTTTACGGAAAATGTGATTTTTCTTACATAGTTTCAATTTTTTTTAATTAAATTCATTTACTTACACATGTTTTATAATCATTTTTTTTAACTTTATTCTTGTTGTGCTAGAGTTTCGAGTTCTCAGTGCTAGAATGCACTTGTTTGTTCTCTAAAACAATATTCGATTTTAAACTATTCAGAGCTTATTTATTACTTAATCGGTTGTTGGCTTCGATGAATTTTAATCTTTTAATAATGGCACCACCCTAAAGTCAATTTATTAAACACTTTTTTATGGATCCATAATAGTTATAGAAATGAATTATAGAATAAAGTTTTAAAAAGTAGAAAATAATTAAAATTAAAAGTTGATTGATAAAAAGTAGAAATGTAGTAAAGCAGTAGATAAATGAAAGTTTAAAAAATTAATGGACTGTTTTTAAAACTTGTTTCCATAAGATTTGTTACTTTCGAATGCTAAATATTTGATAGAAAAAAAAACACCTATGAGAATTTTTACAGGCCCAATATTTTCCAAATATCCCCTCTTAGACTGGTACAAGTAACAGTGATTTCTTACATTTAAAATTTATCTTTTTTTTAAAATATTTATAGTATGCAAAATTCATTCAACTTTTCATTAAAAAAAATACAGAATGTCAGGGATTTTCTTTTAATTATTTTTCATAAAATAGTCATAAAGATAACTGTTTGGTTGAAAATTATTTTTCTGTTTAAATAAGCATCATAATTATTTGCTTTTCAAATAAGTTCCATGATTATTTGCTTATCAAATAAGCATCACGGTTATTTATTTTAAAATAAGCACTATAATTATTTGCTTTTCAAATAAGCGTGACGGTTATTTATTTTTATATAAGCCTCATGATTTCAGATAATTTCTAGTATTTAAAATGTATCAAAAAAAACTTTTATAATAGAATAAAAAATTAATTCAGCTCTTACATCTTGGGAAAATTCAGAATTTCGGAGATATTCTTGTAACTATTTTCATAAAAATGTCATAAAACAAATAACTGATCACTTGAAATTCATTTACTTTTAAAACAAGATCATGGTTATGCGCAATGATGAATGACTTATTCAAAAAATTCAAAGCTGATTTATTCATTAATGAACGTTATAGTTTGTTCAATAAACTTTGGATTTATTATTTGAAATTTGTTAGACAGTAAAAATAGCTGCTACGGCCTGGCCTACAGACAACTAAATTATTAAAAGGGGTGTTTATCAAACGAAAATAATCCTTCAAAGTAACGATTGCATTTATTATTACTAGTTAGAATTAAATAGAATGAAGGTTAACATGAAATTAATTTAAAATTAAAAAACGATAGGAATAAAAAAATAAACATTTAGAATGAAAAAAAAATGAGTTATTGAAAATTTCGAAGATTTTATAATATATTACATTAATAAACTTTTATTCTTTGTCTCAAATATGAACAAGGAAAAAAAATAAGTCAACTAAACCGGAAATTAATCTTATGATTGCTTTAATTTGCTTTCTTATTTAATGTTTGAATCGAAATTTTTCAACCAGATTATAAAATGTCTTTTTTTCATCCTATCATATCAATCATTCACTTTTAAAATTAATTAAACAAAACAATTAAATTTTCTAATAAAGCTAAGGACTTTCTTGCTCTGAAATATGAATAAAACAACTAGATAAATAATTTGATGCTGAATGTGAAAATTCTTTTTGAAGAAATAAATCAATATCATTCATTTTGTCTTATTCATGGTTCATTCTAATTTCGTGAAATAACCATATACACCTGTTAGCATATGTAGTTTAATAATGAGCAAAATGCTAAATGATATGCTAATGATATCAGAATGCTAATATGCTAAATGATATCAGAGAGAAATAAAATATTACTATAGGGAAAAAAATTTCCAATCTGAATCATTTATTTTAAAATGATCCTTCAATATTTGTTTCTAGTTATTGAATAAAGATGCAGATTCTTGGAGCATTTATTGTATAATAAACCTGCAAATGGAAATATATTGCTACTAAAACCTGAAACAACACATATCTAGAGTCTTTTTAATATCAACTGTCGTTTTCTAAACAAAACACTGAAAATAATTAAATATCATTTAGAAAAAAAAATGTATTTGAGGAAAAATTTTGTGAACATTTACTATATATTTAATATACAAATAGAAATATGTTTTAACTATAAGTTGGAATAACACATATCTAGTTTCATTTTCTAAAGTTAAGTTTTCGAAACAAAAGTTTGGAAAAAGAATGACACGTTTTTTTAAAAAAAAATATTCTTTTGAGTCTGAATCACTAATCTTATATTCCCTTCTAGTTATCGAGTTAAGTTGACAGTTTGGGGTATACTTACTATATAATATTGTATTATATAGTAAATATATTACCATATAATTTGAATTATAACAAATATACAAATAGAAACATTTTTACTATAACCTGTCTAGAATCATCTCCCTGAATAAATTGAAGTTTACTAGGCAAAAATATGAAAGAAATGAAACGTTGTTTAAGGTGGAAAGTCGTTCAATCTGAATCGGCAATTTTAAGTCAATTCTCCAATATTTCCTTCTGGTTATCGAGTTAAGCTGGCAGTCTTCGGGTACATTTACTGTATCGGAAAACCTTTCTGACAAAATGACCTTGTTTACTAAACTCTAAAGTGCTTTTAACTCAATTGCATCGAGATGTCGTTCTGTAAGAAACAGGTTCTCTATGGGGCATTTTATATACTATCAGGTCTTTGTTTTTATGTGAGTTCCAGATGATAAGAATCATAAAAAAGTGAAGTACTATAATCTGTTTTTTGAATCGACAACTGAAGCAAAAATAACATGTTTTTATCGGTAGCTGGTTAAAAGAATTTACGAAACCAAACGCATATTTTTTTTTAAATAAATAAAATCAATTTGAAAATTCAGCGCGCATTTTTCTTGTGTAGCAATATTTTAGCTTCATTTTCGATCTGCATATAGTAATGCGAAAATAGTACTATATTTCATTTATATCATAATCTCTAATATATTTGAAGAAAATTAATGATTTCCTCAGAAAACTCCGTATCTGCATATTATTTTGCAGTAAATTATTAGAGGCCCCTCTTAAAAGCCTCAAGAAGAAAAAAAAAAGCAAAATTAACAGGTGCATACGTTTGTGAATTCAAATAAAATCTCAATAACGCAAAAAATGGGTTCTTTTATCTATTATAATCAATATGTATATCCCCCTATTTCTGTAAAATCTCGCAAAAACTTTTACAGCTTTAGATTAATTTTGAAAACACGTGTCTACTTCATATTCTACGGAAATAATTACTAGAATTATCAGCAATAAAATTTGATAATTAGTTCAGTTATCAAATTTTATTGCTGAATTAATGGCACAAGAATTATATTTTTGCTCTACTGCGTCAAATAAAATGATGTTCGAATTAAAGAAATAGCAAAGATTAACTTTTGAATAAGCATCCTCTGTATTTTTTATTCAATTTATTGAATCAAATAAACAACAAGAAAAAGCATTTAATACGAATCCTCATATTGTTTGCTTAATTTATCTTCTCAGAAGTTTTGAAATTTAACTGTTCACGTTAAGTAAATAATTAAATTTTTTATTAATATTGAATTTTATGCATCCTTAAAGAGTGAAAGAATGTGAATTTAATGAAAATGTTCTATAATTGTATTTAGTTATATTTGTTTTATTTTCCTTCTGTTAACGCTTTAAACGATAATAATTTTTTTTCATATGACGAAGAATATCTATTGTCATGAAACTATCTTTTCAAGTAGCATTACACACACACACAACAAACACACACACACACAACACACACACACACAACACACATACACACATTCTGAAAAACTTATTTACTTTGTAATAATAGCGGGGCTGAAATTCACCTTTTACAGATATTTTTCACTTTTAAAAATTCGCTTCTGGTTCAATTTTCCATCCAAATCTGACTTATAATTTTTCATTGCTTTCTTTTTAAAAAGAATTGTTCCCAATTTTGTGTATATTACCAATATTTTATTTCCTTATGCAAAAATCAGTGATCAAATGAATCTTGTGCCACAAAAACATCGATTATTTTCATTTCACAAAAAGAAAATTGAATTTGAATGCATGGGATTTCTTTAAACACGCGTATTCTATGTAATCTAATATATTTTTTAGCTATATAGGAATAAATTTTTCCAACTTAAGAAATATTAAGTAATATTGCGTTGAATGGCTAGGAAATGAGTAAAATATATTCTCATTGCAATTGTTTTAGGCATTCCTGTTGTACCAAAAATTGCAATGTAACGTATTGTAGACTATTGAAACTGCATTTATGAATTCTCCATTCGATGTTTCTCCATTATGAATTCTCCATTCGATAATATCGTAAGAACACGCAAGATATTTACAATTAATACATTTTAATTGTAAATTGCACAAAATTTCTTCGGAAACATTTCGTTAATTGGGTTTCAGAAATGACAATTAGAAAACATTAATTAAATCACAAAAACTTATTTAGAAAAATTTAATGAAAAGATTAGTTTTGTTTAATGATTTTTGAAGTGTATCATTCAATTCAATTACTTTAATTTTACTTTCTTGAACATGTTATGACTTTTTCAGTTGTTTGGTTTTTATAGATTTTATTGTAATCATTTCTCACATTTAGAATGTAGCATTTTGATTGTTTTTAAATTAATTCTTTCTTTTGATTAATTAGATTGCTTAATCTTTGGAAAACGAAAATAAAATTTTCCATTCATTTAATAATGAATGAAAATATCAAATAAAAAAATTAGACGAAACGCATATTTATATATTAAATAAAAACAAAGGTAATTTAGCAAAAGCATATTGTGTTTCATTGAAAATGAAATTAAAGAAGGTACAAGCAGTGAAAAAAGCCTTTAATATATTTCAAATTAATTCTCATGATCTTTTAATACTAATTTAAAATTTTACTTAATTAATTAAAGAATATGAAATGATATAAGTATTGCAGCGATATTTAACAAATTCCAGTAAATAGTAATCAATATTTTGGCTATTCTCAATGACATTTTTAATTATTCCTTTTGGTTCTTCAGATAGTTGTACATATGTTGGTCGAAAACAGATAATCATATTTTGAAATTTCTAATAAAAAGACCAAAATTCCACAAAAGAAAAATTAATGACTTAAATAATTCTCTAAAAAACATTTCTTTTCCAAAAAGATTAATTATTTTCTATCTACAATTAATTAATTAGATAAGAAATTTATTGATATAAAGGAATAAACTTATGTGTTGATTTAGTTATAATAACTTCTCGTTTTAAAGCAATACTAGTGCTATTTCGGGTCAATTTATCTGTTGGAAAATTGCTTTACTATGGTGAAAATTGCCAAACAACATCAAATACTACATACTCACAAATTTCCATTTTTCTCATTAATGTATATACTATTTTTGATATTTTATGAACATTAGAACATCAAATAGTTTATATATATATATATCTAATAAATGAAAAAACGCAAATTAAAAAATATATTCACAAATAAATGACTTTAAACATTTCTCAAAGAGTTTAACAAAAATAAAGAGGAGAAATAAGATAAAGAGCTGTTAGTTCGGTGAACATTTCCGATAAGAGTTGGCTCTTATATTACCTCACAAATGCCAGTTCACATAAAGCTCAGAATATAAAAACTCTAAAATTTTATTTGAAACATAGTACTATTATCTTTATATAAGAGCTATCTTGTAATAAAAATGATAGTCGAAAACACACAATAATTCTAAGTAAAGAAAATGTTGGCGTTGTTTAGCAAATATAAGAAGATATATAGCTTCGAAAATCTTTTAATATCTTTCTTTTATCTTTGAATGAAGTTATAATATAAGTCCGTTGAGACTTGCGTTTCCTGAAATCGAGTTTATGACTACCATAAACCACAGTTGGAATACATCAAAATTGACACTTGTCTTTTATAACACTTGATGTTAGTGGTTAAAAGCTATTGTCATTTATTGTCTTTAACAAGTGTCTTCATCATGCGGTTTTTGAAAAGTTTTATGGTGCTGTTTTCGATGAATATGTTTGTTCTTCATGTGAATGAAATGCAAGACTTCTTTAACCTTAAAATATTGTATTGCTTGAAAAATTTCTACAAGTTGCGAGTTATCTGTTACTTAGTAATTCAAAAAACCCTCACAGGGCTGATATATTTAATTGATATACTACACAAAGAAATCTTTTTTTAAAAAAGCAATTTTATCTGGAAATAATTGTTAAGAAATAGGATTTTTCTTTAATATAAGAAATGTAGTTGAAATATTATAGCAAAAATCATATATTTTAGGAAAAACATCAATTTTTCAAAATCCTTGAAATTTTAAATTTATGCAAGTTGTAAGTAATCTGTTACTTAGTAATTTGAAAACCTCACAGGACTTTGTATATATAACTGATATACCATACAAAAAAATTCTTTTTTTAAAAGGCAATTTTATCTGGAAATAATTGTTAAGAAATGGGATTTTTCTTTTATGTAAGAGAAGGGATTGAAATATCTATTGCTAAAATCATACATTTTAGACAAAACTTGAAATTAAGAAAAAACCTACCTGTTCCTTGAAATTAAGAAAAAACCATTCAATCTATACGAAATAGAAATTATATAAAAATATTTCACATTTTCTAAAAAACTTGTTTTTATCAGAAGCTATTTAATAAAAATTGCCTTGAGAACATATTTAAGATATGGTATTTTTTTTCAAATTATTTATTTTAATAAAACAAAAAAAAATTAAAAAAAATCTTTGATATTAAAAAATACATAATTTTTTGAATGGCATAAAATGGAAGGAATTCACTCATTTGGTGCAAAAAAAATATAATTTTATCTCAAAATAATTGTTAAGAAAGAATTTCTTCCTTGTGATTTCTAAAAGAAACCAATTATTTCTTTTTTCTAATCTGCTCCATATTATTTAAAAAACGTTGAAGAAGAATAAGAAGCTAAATTTTTGCGTTATTAGCTTCATAACTCGTAGCATTTACAAAAAGAAAGGGAAACATCATTAGACTGTGAAAATCTCAAAGATTTGGGATTAAGAACGGATTTGTACAAGAAGAAATATTATCTTATAAAATAGCGCCGAAAATGCGATTATATTTTCTTAAGGTGGAAACATATTCTGCTGAGCAAATATTTTTAACTTCTTCCTTATCTTTTTATGAAATATCTAAATCATTTTCTTCTTGAATTTAACGATCTTTACATATACATATTCATATATTCTATCCTTTATTCTACCAGATTTTCTCACTCTAATCAAATAGAATTTATTTCAATGGGCAGGGTACAGAATCGAAAGAAAATATCACTATATCACAAAATATCACAATTTTACAGATCTCATTCTTAAAAGTAGATATAAACCCTATAAGATAAAATTTATATCTATTATAAATAAACATTCTTAAAATGGTTTATATCTACTTTTCCAAAAATTAAAAAATTCAATTAAAAATAATTAATTATAAATAAATTCATTAAACAAAATAAGGTAATTCCGGCATTCATTCTAAACTTCAAATCATCTTAGCTTTATTTATAATATAATATTTGATTCTTTTCCTTGGAATTTTCGTTAAAACAAATGCAATAATACGTCATCAGTTTATCAAACATTGGTTAAACTCTAAAATTTCTTTCTAAAGCTGAAATAATTTATTTAATTATCGTCTTCTCAATGTTGAGCAAATATTTTAAAGCTCTTTTTTTTAAATCTTTTTATAAAATATTGAAATAATTTTCTTTGAGAAGATTATGATATGACAATTTCCATCTTTTATTTTATCATATTTTCTCTTTCTTTTCAAGTAAGACTAATTTCAAAGGCTTGTACAAAAATTCGTAATATTTTTTTTGATATCTGTTTTTTAATAAGATATAGACCGAATCAGATGGGCTCATCAAAATTGTACTAAATACTTGTTTTTCATTATTAATTTATTAATGCTTTGTAAATAAAGTATAGATAAAACTTATTAATTCCAGAAATTTTCTATTACAATATTTAATACATTATCATTTTTCAGTTTTAAAAAATTTAATTTCTATTGCGTGAATCTAAATTATTGAAAACAAGCAATAGTTGTATAAAATCAACTCATCCATTCATCATATCTTTTTACTAAAAGAAAATTAAAAGATAACTTTTTAAAAATAAATATGCATAAAAAAATAAAAGTAAATTTCATTAAAATCTTATGTTTATTCTTTACTTTCATTCATTTATTTATTTTGAATATTTTCCGAATTTCATTTTAAATGTTTATATGCGAATTAAAAATAATACTATTTGCTAACTGGCCTGAACGGAAATAACCTTTCATAAACGCGAGAACTTCATCTAAAAGCAGTTGTTAACATTTTATTATTTCAGAAAGTGTAGAAATAAAACAAGAAAAATCGAAATCCATTGTGTACTTACTCAAATCTTGGGAATATCGACCTACGATTATGAAAGTTTCAATGGTTTTTTTCTTTTTTGGTCTTTTAAAGTTTTATTTGTTCAGAAAATTATGCATTCAATAGATTAAACAGTAAAACAGATGAAATAGGTTAACTTAGTACTTTTTTTAAAATCCATATTGACTTTTAAGAATACCTTTAGTTGTGATTTAATTTTGAACAATGACCATTATTTACGTTATTATTCTTTTGTGAAATCGATCTTTCAAAAACTGAATATGTTGATGTTTTTGTTAAACTAATCTTGGTGAGATTATTAAATTTCAAACTCAATTGACCTACAATAGTGTAATTACACATATCACAACCAGAGAGGTCATCTTCACGCTTGTTTTTAATAAACTATTTTTTTAAAAAAATTGGATGCGAAATTATTTTTTGATTTCATATTTTTGGAGTTTTATATGAATTTTCTTGAGAGCGATTGTTGGCATCTTAAGAAATGCGGATGTTTAGAGAATGAAAGATTTCTTTTGATATCACTGAGATGCTGAGTTAAGTTTTTAAAAATATTCAGGACTTAATGTAATTTTAAACGCGAACATGTTTAAATCACATCACTCGATTGTCATAGCAATCTAGATCAAATATAAAATGATTGCAATTCTCTAGTGGCATTCTTTGCTTCCCATTCATTTTCATTAATATACAATCATAGCATCACGGCTAAGTCATTCTTTGAATTGCGTTTATTCTTTTTGAAATTTACTATTGAATAACTGAAAAAAATTAATTAATTTTGCGTAATCATGACTAGTCACTGTGCTAGTATTTCCATTTTTAACTTATGATGCTTTTGTTGGTTGAAAGTGCTGGAAATTGGTTTTTAGTAGGAAATCCCATTTTTACTGAAAATCTTGTATTGAATTTTTTAGCACATTCATGAATTTAGGACGACATTCTAATTATATTTTCATTTATATAACATTTTATTTTTTCATATTGCATTTTTAGAAGACTTTGTGAAGAATCGTGACCCATCGTTCTTTATTACTAGCTTATTTAACAGTTGTCTTGTGAAAAACCTTTTACCGATATAAAAGAAATTTTCAGACATTATTACTGTACGTAAAATAGTCGCTTTTATTTTTTCCTTTAATGCAGAATATGACATTAAACAATTTGTGAAAAATCGTGACTTTCATTCATTGTAAAAACTTATATTTAGAGTTGCTAGCGAGAAAATTGGCATACAAATAAAGAAAATTTTAAATGCTGGTATTGCTTAAATTTTCCAGGCTAAAGGTTATCTTAGAAATTCAAACAAAGCTGACTTATATGTACTTTAAAATTTTCTAAGTAAATGAGTCCTGACTTATTTGTTGTTGTCTTTTGAAAACGTTATTGAATGTAAAGATGATGTATTTAAATAGTGAGATCCTAAGTTTTGAAATTATGCACCTTGAGACACACACACACACACATATATATATATAATAAATTATTTTCTTTTCTTTTTTACAAATTGGGGTGAATTACAAAATTGAGAAAAAGAGAAAATTAAAATGCACTAAAAAAAGAAAAGAATTTAGATTTTCATACCTGAAACACAAATAAGAAATATTGCAGAACATACTTCAACATCATTTTATTGTTTTTGCTTTAGTTCTTTTCACCACTTGTATGCAATTTAAGTGTTATCGTTTTCACTATTTCTTATAAGTTCTCAACAATTCTTATTTACAACAATTTTATATATTTTGTAATTTAACTGTTACTTTTATTTTTCTTTTATTTATTTATTTACTTTTTGTTTTATAATAAATCATTTTTAAGTTTTTAAGTGATGATATCTGATGTTTTAAAAAGAAAATTTTCTGGTTTTGTTTCCTTTTAAGTGCCCAAAAGTGTCAACTTTTTTCGATTAAATCACATTCTCAAGGAAACAATTAGTTACGAAAAAAAATTTTTTTTTTTTAATTTCATTTACAAAAATTATTTATGAAACCTCAGACAGATAGTTTGTAAAAACTTTATTTTAATCAATTTTATGCAATTTCCTATCAATATTAAATAAATTATATATTTATCTATTTAAAAAAGAATTCCTTCGTAACTGTATATCTTAACAGTTTTCATGCAAAAGAAAATTATTTTTCAAGAGAGATTTTCTGAAATTTTATAAACAAACAAAATGTGGGAAGATTTCTTTTTAATTGGAAAATAATACAAAAAGTTGAATATTTACTCGCGCATCTTTGTTTCCTTCTTTTGAGAATTTCTAATTATTTTATGAAGTCGTTTCATTCATCCGTAACAAAAGAGGATTTGATAGAAAATAACTAACTAAAGAGAGTGTTTAAAAACTACGAGAACAACAAGAAAAAATACTAAAAGAGTTTCTTTCGAGAATTTATACTTTCATCGAAAAGTTTGTTTTTAACTCAATTGATGTTGTATAGTTAGTTTCTGTAAGATCAACTAGGGGAATAGAAAGATACAGACATTCAAACCACAGAATATGTTTCAGTAGATTGATCCTTCATTTCTTCGGAATTATTGAAATTAGTATCATGAAATTAAATCAATATATTGCATGAATTTCAAAATATAATTGTTTATATTTCTTAAGATAAAAAGTATTTTGAAAATTAGTATCTTTAAAACTCTTTAATCTTTTTAGATAAGAACTGTATTACAATTTCTAGGCTTTTAACATTACTTTAATTATTTACAAGAATAGGAACAATTATCTGATATTGTAAATAACTAGGGAAAAAACCCTAACTCTTGGTAGCTTTGCACAAAAATGTTTGAAATAATGTAAAATAAGATATTTAATAGATAAAAAAAATATAATATGTATGACATATTTCTTTCTACATCAGTAAGAAAAAGTATGACATGCCTGAGAAAAATTGTTTCGAATAATTTAAAAATAAAATATTTCATTAATTAAAAATTAATTTTGCTATAATTATTTCCATAACATAATAAAATATTATGAAATAATTAACATGTAATAAACCAAAATTGATTATTAGATGAAGAATTTTTCGAAGATAAATAAACAGTTATTATAAATTAAACAATCTATATATAGTTTTCAATTATTTACAACCAAGATATATCAGAAAATATTTTATATCCTAATATTTCTTTGAGTACTAACTCTTTTTAAGTGAATAAATTTTATTGATTCATGAAAAATAAAATCCAGTATGTTGCCCAAGAATTACAACTTCAATTAATTAAAAAATTACAGTGTAATTTTCACAAAGGCTTAAATCAACAAAGATGACATTGGGAGAATTTTAATGCAAAAATATTTTGAATACCATTCAACTATCATTCAAAAACTTGCCAATGCAATTTGATTGAATAAAAAATAAGTCTGATATTCGTATTTAATATTTTGAAATTATTTTTATCTTCTTTCATAACCTCCTTACATTTTTGGAAAGCAAAAATTCTTATTTTTCTTTTAAAATACGGAAGAAACATTTTGTGAAATAGTGGAATACATTTCTAACAAGAACCATTATGTGTGTAGCACTTTCATGTAGTAATAGATTATGATTCCTGTGGCAATAATTCATGATTATTATATTCTGCCAGCATTAAGTCAATTTATACTACTCATACTTAAGAAAACGATGTTGCACTTGGAAACATCAAAAAAGGCTTATCATTTCAAATTAAATAACATATTAATCTTAAAAGTTTGTGAAACATGAAATATGTACTTTTTGTTATACAATTAAATCAATCTATTTATTAAAAAAACTGATTGTAAGTGCATTATAATATGAAGATAATACATAGTTGTAAAACAACAAGTATATTATATTTCGAATTCTTGCATCAATTCCATATATCACCCCTCCCCCATTCTTAAAAAAAAAAAAAAAAAAAAAAAAAAACCAACTATTGATAGGAATATGAGACAACTTTTTTTCATATGATTAGAAATGAATAAGGAATAATAAGGAAAAAAAAGTCAAAAGATAGTTACTTTTAAGACGATTTATGACGCATATTTATTTTAGTTTCGCCAATAAATTCACTTTACAAATTCTTGATGTTCATTGAATTTTCCATTTAATATTCAATAATATTTTTATAATTCAAATATCATTTCAAAAACTAATTATAAGGCATACTTTTAAAATTATTCTTTTATTTTGTAATTTCTCAAATTTTAACTCGAAATTTAACATTCATTAAAGCATTCTTTTCGATTTTAATAATTATTCTATTTAACAATATAACTATAAATATTTAATTTAAAGATTTGAAATCAAAGAAATTTAGTTTTTTCTTTCTGGTATTTAAAACAATGAAAACAAATTCTGACTCACCTGGTATCCTATCTTTGACCATTCCCTGGGATCCAACCCATGGAAAACTGACCGTCGTAGGGTAAGACAGCGGGCCCGGTCTATGAGCCGGTACTCGTATCACAGTTCCGTTCGCTCCACTTTGAAGCGGATCATAAGGAGATGACATCACAGGAACAGAGGAGACTTTCAGATCAGCTGTCGAGAAATAAGCTTGAGGTGGGAATCCTGTACAACATGAGGAGCTCATCGCCATCATCGGCGAAGCAGCTGTCGATGATGCTGGAGTTGTCCTTGCTGAACTACTATCCCCACCATGACCACTATTATTGTCCGTGGAAGACCTGCTGTCTTCCTTTCTGAGATTGTTGTTGTCGTCATTGTCCTCTGGTTTAGAGTCATCGCCTAGCAGCCTGCTGATGCTGAATGAGAGTTTCGGTTTGTTGTTGGATGAGTGAAGCATGGGGGATGATGATGAATGATTTTCAGATGCAGGTGGTGAAGCTGAATGTCCTATACTGGCTGACATAGGAACAGTGTCCAAGAATTCTCTCTCCATGACACCACCAATCCTGGTATTAGGACTGGAGGTTTCGATAGCGTTTGAAGCAACAGGGGGTGATCTGCCTTCAGGAAAGCGGGAAGTGCGATCACAAAGCATGATATTGTCGATGATAAGCACAGGTATTATATCTTAGTGAAACAATTATTAACGCCAGTCATTGTTTTCAGAGTTTTGTATTATTTTGTGCCAAGTCAATATATCGAAGTGTCACACTCAAAATAAAACAAATCCTAATTATTATCATGAAGTAGATGATAATGATGAACTAATTATTATGAAATGGTGCTATAAAGAGACTATCAATCAATTCAAATAAGGAAATTATTTTTCCGGCAATCAATTAATTCTTGAATTCTAAACAAGTCAAACTTCGATCCAAAATTTACTTTCAGTCAATAAACTTTGCTTCAGCTTGATAAAAAGTAAAGAGATATTGTTAACAGTCACACAAATGATCACTTTTTCAAAGAAATCGAAGCAAACATGACAGGTGTTTACTTATGAAAGACCGGTCAAACAGAGTCCGACAAAATAAACAATGAGCGTGCATCCAAACAAGTTTCGATCACACAACTGACACTCATGTTCAATCCCGACTGGGGTTACTCGACGAACTGTGTCCGCTTTATGAGGGAGGCAGTCATCGAACAAACGTCCCGCCCTATGGTTGTTCAATCTCCTATTCCCAATTGGTCGCCTGGGGTTTGGCGACGGGGAACACGGCGGCGGTCGCCGTTGGCGCCGCCCTCCTCCCTTCTTACCAATTGATTACAGTAGGCGGCACGAGATAATTGGTTGCCAAACTACACTGCCAAATAGGTGATGGTTCTCTGCGTTTCAAAGGATGCATGTCTCACCGCCTTAAAATAATTTGTGGTCTACTGGAGACAATAAGACACTCTTGGCTAAGTATTATTTGTTTCATCTTTTTTCTTTCTTGTTTTCTATTTCCGGCCAACTTTAAACATCACCTGTTTGCAGTCAAAGCAACAGCAATTTTAAACAAAAGTAGAAAATAATCGGAGCTGGAGCAGCGACACCTGTAATTTAACTTACCAATGGGCCCATAAATTGTTCTTCGGGGATTTAGAAATCACATGAAGAGTTTATTTTGAAGTCAGTGAAGCAAAAAAAAAAAAAAAAAAAAAAGCAATTAACAATTTTAAAAACACATCTGCAGTTACAAAGTAATTAACTTAGTCTTATTCACGAATAAGGTTGGATTTAATTTGAGAAATTATTAATTTCTCGTAATAATCACGAATATTAAACTGTATGTTTTTTCTAAATTATCACAATTTTCAAATGAGGTAGAATATTTAAATATTTATTTATTTATTTTAAAGGCGAATTTTAATACGGATTCAAACAAAGGAATGTGTGCGATTAAACCATTTGAATGAAAAGGAATAATAAAAAAAAATCAATTATTGGTAAAAATAAAACTTTGGCAAAATAAGATAATATAAGTATATAAGAAAATATATAAGCAATGGAACTTAAAAAGAAAAAAAAAACTCTTCTAAATATAAGAAAATAAAAACAAATGCAGCTCATAGTATTAGAAATTTATCCATTCTCATTGAATAATTGCACTCATTTTAAGATGGATTATCATTTTAAAATCTGATCAATGAAACAAACACGTGGTTTCAAAGAAAAAAAATAAAGACGGCCAAATTTTGGCATGCATCATAAAAAAAATTGTGAGGAAATAAAAAAAAATGAAGAGAGTTTATATTACTGAGAACAAATTTTTTATGATGATCAAATTAATGAAAAATTATAATAATTTTCGGTTAACGTAAACTTGGTTGTTATGATATCGGAACAAAGAATTTTACTGCTAAATTAAATAAAATTAATTTTTACTGATAAATTAATTATTATTTTTACTACTTAATTAATTAAAATTAGTTAATTTTTATTTTAACTTCACAAATACTAAATATAAACTTATAAATGTATATTAATATTTTATAGAGCTTAATTTAATATTAGATAAATATTATTAACTAATATAAATAAAGAACAAAATTGCTTTTTTTTAACGCACTTTAGAATTCTGTTTCCCATTTGAACCCCAGATTAGCAGAATAAGATCTTAGATGTGTCAGAATAATCTTCTTTACGACATTTATATCTTCTTAATTTAATTCAACCGATATGTCCCCTCCCCCCTCCCTCTGCTTGCTGATTTGAAATACAATGCAATAGTTTTCCTTGTTCAGTCGTAACAGCTTGGTCTCAGAAGGTTAAATTTGGGATTCTAGTTTTCTCTCTTTTTTTATTTCTTTAATTCTGTTTCATTTTATGATGTCTTTTACTCACAAAATATATTGGTTTGCCAACGGATTCTAAAAGCCTCTGCGCTTTTGCGTATGCGTTAGGATAAGTTTAATTCGACGAAATAGAGGTGGGAGGAAAGACGAAAGAAGGAGATATTTTTATTTAACAATTGTGAAATTAATTCCGAAAAGGTAGCATATTATATTGCATTTCACCCCTTGATGAGATAGAATCATCGAAAAAAGGTCGTCTCAGTATACTGAAACGAATAGTACGTGTGAATAGATAGAGCGTTTCTGGAGGTGGAATGAGAGATAAAAGGGAGCATGTTTTTAAATCGTCACATATAAGATCCTTGATCTTTTTTATTCCTTATTTTAGATAATTGATCTATTTATTCCCTAAAATCAAGAATATTAAATTACAATGAAATCATATGAAATTACTTCACAAATTTAATATAATTTATTAGTAAGGGAATTAAGTTAGGAATCCTATTGAAGTCGTTTGTTTAATATATATTAAGAAGAATGAAGATGGCAACGTTGACATAAGTTCGATTGTATTGAATAGGAATGAATTGATTGTATATTTTCTATTTAAAAGAAATATTTTTACAAATTTACAACCTGATACGTATATTTTAATAAAAATGTATTTTTTTTGGTAGAAGATTATTTATAGTAGCTAATATTGTTAGATACTGAAAGCGAGCAAAAACACATTTATTCCAATAAATGGTTTCCTTCAATTTTTGAATGTGCTATAAAGACTAAAGAATTTTAAGGAATTAATCTCAAACGATTCTGTAATTTTATAATTATTTAATCTTAATACAAAAGAAAATCATTGTGGCTGTGTACGTATGTTCCACATGTCCTAAATAATCAAACCGAATTCAAACAAATTTTGCATGCTTATTATTTAAAACATGTGAAAGAATACTGTCAATTTTTCAAAAAACAAAAATCAATAAACATTCAATTTAATAGAAATTATCCTTTTAAAAAAAATCCACTGTAACTTAGGAGAAAACATTCCAAAAAAAATATTTTTATATCATTTTAAAATGAAAAATTTTACCTTTTCAAGATACAAATTCCATTTCTGTGTTTTATAAAAATATTTATATATATTATTTTTTATAAAAATATTATTAATTTTTTTGAAAAAAATTAATGCGGGCTGCTTTGAAAATAAAGAAATATATAAACGCTCCTTAACTAAACAAAGGTAAGACTTTGAACTAATCTACTACTTTTCTTCCCCTAAATTCTGTCTTGTTTTGAAACATATCTTTTCACATATCTTTTGTAGGTTTATAAGTTGTGATTTCAAGATGTCTAAATGCGAACATAATAAAATTAGTATTGGCAGATTTTAAAAAAAAGAAGGAAAAAAAAACCTCTGGTTCAATTGATATTCTAATTTATATGTTTTCATATTATAAAAGGATTTTATACATCACAAAAATTTGTATAAAATTAGTTTAAACATAATGATATTATATATGAAAGAAATTTAATTGCCGGGTAGATTGGTTATTAATATATTCTCAAGTTCTTAATATTGATTAAATTATATATAAATAATTAAACTTGATTAGAATTCAATTTTTATTTACTGTCGCGAATGTTTTGAAAAATCTAATCGATATAAATTTTTATTTTATTCAATAAATAAAATAACATGTTTTTAACATGAGTATCTGTCATAAGAGTTTGAATCAATTAATCACAAATAAAATTAAGAGATCAACTAATTTTATATGATATTTTTAGTTCATACTTTACCTTATCTCTTTGAGAATAATCTACCTGAATTCAGTAATCTGAATTGGAAAAAGCCAAAATCATGCCTCAATTATCTCACAGAATTTCTCTTCTATGGCATTTTAGATGATTTAAATAAATATTATTATGCAATTGCATAGTTGAATTATACAGTTATAGAGTTGGATGGATATCAATTCATGTCATTGAAAAATGATATGGACCTATTTTGTTTCTATTGCATATAAATACTAAAAATCAGCTATTTATTGAAGCATTTACTACAGTATACTTAAACGACATGGGATACGATCCTTTCATCTCATGTGAACGAACCAGTTTAAGTTCGGAATCCATTGCTTTTCTTAAACAGGAAATAATAATATCCTAACAGTATAGTAATATCCTAAACTGACATTTGGTTGGATGTTCGCTTGGCATAAATTGCTACGTTCATTACGTGACATCGCATGAATTGACTCTATTCCAGTTATCCAACTAGGAGAGAAGGAATCTGGCTCGCCTAGAGATGCGAAAAGGGACTGTCAAAACAATTTCTAAATGCTTTAGAACATAAGCGATTAAGGAGCAACTTCTCTAGTTATGATGATCACTATATTAGTTAACTATATTGAATATAGTAGAATACTGTA
>JAPMOR010116093.1:389296-405866 GCA_026543865.1 Argiope aurantia
CATTTTTTCAAATAATTTTAGTAAATTAATATTAATTAGATAATTGAATAATAAATTATTTTTTTTATTTTAAGCATAAAAGTAGTATAAAGAAATATTGTTGAAAAGAGAATGAAATGAAAATGAAATAAGGAAAAAAATTTTTATCTTTAATGTATAAATTTTTATTATAAGTTATGCTCAGAAAAATATTATTAATTATTATCTTGAGCTTCTCACATTTAATTACTAATTAAAGCTAATTTCCTTGAAAATAAAATAATGCTGTATAAGAGTAATAAGATATTATCTGAAATCTTTCTTGAATGCATGTGATTAATTAATATTGATTAAATAATTGATTAGGGAATTTATTTATTTAGGATATTCCAAGGATAAAAATGGTATAAAGTAAAATCGTTGAAAACGAAATAATGAAAAGGCTAATGTATTTAATGAATAAATTTTTATTAAAGTTATGTTTGGAGCAAAATTATAAATTATTTTCTTGATTTCTTGCATTTATATATTAATTAAAGCGTTCATGGGAAATAAAATGTTGTTGTATGAAGTTAATGAAATATTATCTGAGATAGGAAGCATACGATTAAATAATATTCATTAATAATTTGTTATTTATTATATTCTAAGCATAAAAGTGAGATAAAATATCAAATGAAAGTGAATAGAGGAAATAATTAAAAAAATTAATATCTTTAATAAGTAAATTTGAATTAAAAGTTATATTCAAAGTAAAATTACTAATTATTTTCCTGCGCTTCTCACATTTATCAATGAATGAACACAAATTTCCCCGGAAAATAACATGATGCTAGGTAAAGTTAATGAAATATTATTTGAGATCTTTCTAGAATACATATGAAAATTTGCAGTTTTAATAAAATGTAAACATATTCATAAAGCTCATATTTTTATAAACATCTCCTTCAATAAGAATGAACTCAAATTCACAAAACTATATCTATAAATATCAAACAAAATAAAATTACTGGGATTTTTTTTTCATTATTATTCTTTTTATGAAATTATGATATTTAAATTGGAACAATTCCAATAGATACAGATAATACAATTTGAAGCTAAACTACAGTGTCGCTATTCAAGACAATTTCTTGATTGATATTTTATTTACGAGGGGGGAAATCCAAAAACTTCATTTTTATCGGAAATCAAGCATTTTCCTTTACATGATTTTTTAATATCCATATCGCTTTATGATTTAATTAAATGTTTTCTGCAATTTCTGTAAAGTTCATTCAGTTTCCCGGAATCGCTTCACACATATAAATGCATTTAAATTTCAAAATAAAGAACTTAAAAATGACTGTAAAAATAATGCAATTACATGGTGCCCATTTAAATTGTGGCTAATTTATAAACCAGTGTAAATAGGCATATATTTCAGATCCAAAAAAATGCTTTAAATGACATAAATAATTCTACATTATTTGAATCAATAAATTCACCGTTGAAAAAATGTCATATTCTAAATTTTTATAAACATTTTATCCGATAATATTTTGTGTATATAAGTATGCTGCAGAGTGAAAAAACACAAAGAAATGAATTTGTCCATGTCTGCATTAATTCATGGATTGAATTAAACAAAATTGTTCATTTTCAATGGAATGAGTTTAATTAGAATTTAATTCAATTTAAAAAAAGTTTTCCAAACGAAAAATTAGAACTCGGAATTCTAGTGGGAAAAAAAAGTGACTCTTTATTTAAATTTATATTATTTATCATGATTTAAAGCAATAACATTATAATAAAATAAATTAGTAATATTCCTTTTATTTTATCTACTTTTGTGAATCTCTATAATTTAGTCTTAGATATACAAAATTAAATCAGAATGGGCGATAGTCCAGATTTATTTAAATATTCTATTAAGTAGTCATCTGTAGATATTCAAACGTTGCAAATATTTTCAGACAATAAGCAATATTAAAATACATTAAAAATATTAAAATGGTGAAATTTTTCAATGTTTCTAACATTTTGAAACTACATATATGTAAAAATATATATTCTTCACGTTCAGAATTACAATTGTCATTAATTTTACTTCATTCTATTCATTGAATCTCATTATCCATGCCCAGGAAACTTAATATTTTTATACTTTTAAGTTACTTAGAGTTTCAACTTAAATTGTGTTTATGTTTTGATATTTAATGATACTTTATATAACAACGATTCAATCCTACTTCGTTCATATGAGTCTGAAGTCTGGCTCAATTAAAAAGATATTGATTCGACTCCTTTTCAAATAAAAGTTATTTAAAAAAACATTTATACATAGTATTACAAAATTAATAGAAATTAACGAAATAACGATAGCATAATTATTTTTATATAATATGTTCCTTTACTTTTTATTGTTATTATTCAAATCACAGAACAGCAAATAAATTTCACGATAAAGAGTGTTTTTTCCCAAACGATATTTCCTCTCGATTCGAATTCTGCGTATAAAATAAGTTATTCATAATTAGGGATACAGCTTTGTTTATATATGTATTAAGAATATTTGTACTTTCAGAATATAGCGAATTGAATTACAGTACACCCTTCATGCTCATATCAAGAATATGATGTAGAATGTTAATGATATCTTGTAGAATGATTCACAGATATTTTATAATAATATAAAATGAATTCACTATAATAAACACTGGTATTTAACATTTCTGATGTTTTTATTAATGTCCCAGAATTAAAAATTAATAAAAAAGGCTTCATAATTGTATTAATTGACTTTAATAATACGTATTGATTAACATTACGATATGAGATCATTTTTAGGATGATTTCAGGAATTTTAATGTTAATATAATATGAAACAAACAAACAGTTGTATCAGAAATTCATATGTTTTATTTTTTGTTTCACATATTAAAGACTGATAAAAATATAATCCATAGTTGTATTGAGCTGTTAATGATAGAAATATTGTAAGATTCTTTTAGAAATTTTGATAAATTTTAAGGTGATATAAATTCATCCATAAAAACACTTGTATTTGAAATTCACTTGATGTGCCTTCATTTTTCTCTCTTTTTTTCTTTAAATACTGATAAAAAATACTATCCATAGTTGTATTGATGATTTTGATGATAAGAAATCTTGTAAGATGTTTTTAAAAACTTTAATAAATTTTAAGTTTATTCAAATTTGTCCATGTGCAAAACATTTGGGTTTGAAATTCACTTGTAGTGTTTTTTGTTTGTTTGTTTTATGGATTAGAAAATTAATAAAAATATTATAGCTATTAAAGGAAAGTTTCAAATATTTTACACTGCATAGTTAATAATACATTTTATGAAATAAAAGTTAAATATAAATATTATAATGAATTTCTAAATTAAACTATTCAAAGCAAATATCTATTGCCGTTTCTAGAAAATATCACTCGAACTTTACGAACTCTTTCAAGAAATAACTTCATTTTTATATTGTAAAGTGAATTTCATCAATTAAAAAATTGTAAAGTTTGATTTAGTATGAAGAACCGTTTTAATACCAAAGTTTAAAAAAAAACATATTTGTTTGGACATTATTTCCAAAATTGTGATGTCATTAAACAATGCGTCAAAGAAACAAAACAAAACAAAAAAATATTACAAGATGCTTTTATTTTGAGTGTTCAAACATTTTCCGCCATATGCAATACAGATTTAGACCTTTAAATGAATTTCATCTTTCATACTTTTTGCTACATTGATTGGTACATTAACACAAGCAAAAATAATATATTACAGAAAGTCCTGCAATGTTGGGCCACTCTTTCATGTAGCATTTTCTCCTTTCGTCCATGTCTTGTGATATCACAGTTTTATAAAATGAGAACAAACAAATATATACATGTTAAAAATTTTGTTCTTGGTATTAATGTGCACAAGGTGTGTCTTTGTGCTAAATCGAAGGCGCTCCATAATTTTGAAATTGACTTTTTCCTCGTACCTTGTGCCGTTTACGGAATAGTAACGCTAACCGCTATTTGCCATCAGGTAGTGCTATAAATGATTTCACTGTGTAGCTAACGCATGAGTAGTTTACTATACTTAGAAATCAAGTTTGTGGCAATAGTTGTTGCCATTCTCAAGTTAATGTGTGTAAATATTTTCAAACATTTTATTTTTGCATAATGAATTTCATGATAATATTGTAGTTAAAATATGAACAACGGATTCGATGTCCGTTCATGTGAAATACCTCATAAGTGACTAGAAAATTTTATTTTACAATACTTTACATATCCTTAGAAAGAAAGCAGTTGTTTCATCACATTGTAGAAGGAAAATACGTACAGTTAGATTTAACGATCATGGTCAGTTACACTGGCTTCTTAAAATAGTTAATAATGATTGAATAACTCCTATGTTTTTACTGTTTTTTATTGTCTATATGAACCGTATGTTAATGTTTTTCAAAGAAGCACTTTCTTGTAATCTTAATATTTAAAATAAGAATTAATATTTTTTTTCAGAAGTATGATCGATTTCTGAGGTGAAAAAATAACATAACTTTATCTTTTAAAAATAATTTGAATTTCAGTTCATATTTTACATAAACACGCATTATTTCTTGCATTTATGGATTAACATGGCGAAACGTGTGCTTCCCATTGTCCATAAAGTAATAAGCAGTAGGAAATATTCTTTTTATTATATGCAGTGTATATTTATTATTAACATTGCTTAAATAGTTCCTACAACCTTTTTAGTGAAACAAATTAATTAAGTTATATTATAGAGATCTAATAAACGAAAAGAATGCACTTTTCGGAGACGCGAGTCAACATATACTAGATTGTTTATTAAAAACATTTTCCCTGCAAGTAATACATCGAATGCGAGGATTAGAAGCTGCTGTTTAAAAAAACATGCTCATGATGTTCCCACAATAATGATGCTGTAGCTACTTAATTGTCCCTTTGCCTACGACCGAATGTGCCTCGTTTTAAAGATTAACGTTTTAGATGTTTGTCATTGATTTTTATTTTGCGTGATTTTCAACGTTTGTTTTGGAATGATGCCTGTCAAATCATTTAATTCTTTTTCATACCTTAAGACTGAGCTAGATTACCCATTTCATACAAATTTTGAAACAATTAGTTAGATTTATAAATTTGCCCATTTATATTCGAATAATTTTTGTATTTTTTTAGTTGACTGCATTTGCACTTCCTTTTGAATGTACGCAATTTGATTAGTTTTAATCCATGCACCATAAGAAAACCAATCAATAATTAATATTGAATATAAATACTTTGACTATATTTGGCCCTGGTGTCATAGGAAAGGCATTAATCAATTTGTTTAATAGCTTTTCCGTTCTCGTTCTTAAATTTTGGTATCACGTTAAAAAAATTATGACCTATATAGATTTCCTAAAGTCGTTTCTTGGCAAATATAGAAGCATTCAGACAATTATAATAGATATAAATTATATTGAATTGAATTATATTGAATGTAAACACTTTCATTATATTTGGCCCTAGTGCCGAATAAAAACCCTTAATTAATTTGTTTAATAACTTTTTTCGTTCTCGTTCTTTAATTTTTTTTTGTTTCAATGACATTAAAAAATTTATGACCTTTACAGACTTTCTAAAGTCGCTACTTGGCAAATATAGAAGCATTCAGACAATGGCTGTCAAAAAATGATTTACTAAAAAGTTATTTTATTCATTACCATTATTATGTAATTGATCATTTTTATTTTGTTTGAATGCTTAATTTCTTGGTTTAAAAACTTTTTTAGTAATACAAGTAGTAAATCAAAGATTTCTTCCCAAAAAATGAGTTGTGAAAAAATTTATGTTCTGCATAACCATAAGTGTCATTTTTATATAATAAGTAAGTTTTACTTTTCCTGAATACTTATTACCACATTATCGCTCTTACATAAACTTCAATCATGAGGTTATACAAAACGAAAGGCATGAAAAATATCTTCTCTTTTTTTTTATCAGGTATCTACTATTTCTGCCCATATCAGTTTCATTCTATCTTTTGAAAGAGGAGCGCCCATCACACAGCACAATTTGATGAAGTGTCACCCATTAGTATCCATAGCATCTGAAAAGCATAACATAATTCAGGTCGAGCTCGCACAACTCATAATATCTTTCGATGGTCATTGAAAAGATGAGATAGGGGAAGGGACATAGCAAAACGTTCCCCTTGGAATATGGCCTTCCATTGGCCCATTAGTGTAATGGATCTGAGAAGATTGTTTCACATCTGAAAAGTTGTGTCGTTTTTTGGCCTATTTAATCATGCATCTGGGATTGCGGGAAGTATAGCTATCAAAGTTAGTTATGGGAGCCTAGAGATTTCCGGGTGCCATCATTTCTATTGAAATCGTGATTAATTTCTACAAACAGTTATCGGTATTACTAGTATTAGAGAGGAGACTAAATATATGAAGGTGAGATCTTCCATGTCAAGGATAATGTAATAAATGCAGGAGAGCATTCGTGCGATAAGGAGTATTGTTGCATTATGAAATTAATGATTGGTTTTGTGGATTACCAGCTGTAATTTAAATATCCTTTTAATGAATTTGGTTTTCGGTTTTGTAAGCTTGTTTTTATAAGGTTTATTAAATGGTGAGCATTAGTTACATTTGCGTTAAGACTGAAAAAATTAGATGTATATATACATGTATGTGTATGCGTCAAAGCTAAATACATTTTTTTAAAAAAATCTACATTTTAAAAACTTCAAAATTTTTCAAGTGTTTTAATTTTTATTTCTTATTTTTTATTCAATATTTCATTATATAAAAATATTTTAAATGAAGCTGAGTACTCTATTCTATAAAGTTCATTTTTCGGAAGCATTTTTAATATAACTCTAATTAAATATTTTGTATAATTTCCTCAAAAATTAAAACTTTTTTAACATTTTAAAGGCATTTAAATCTGAAAAATAAAACATCCCGTTCAGAAAGAGTGGACAAAAATAGATGCATTCCTCTAAAAGCATTAGCTATTCATTTCATGTAACAGCACATATTTTATGTAACACTACATATTTTATGCAACAATATATATTTTATATAACAGTACATATTTTATTTTATTCGCGTATAAGTGAATATTGTAGAAATAAAACGTTTTGAATATAATTTCATTTCAAAGGTAATTAAATATAAATAAAAATTAAATAATTCTCATCTTAAAGATAATTAAAGATCATTTCTTTTCCTAATTTCAGTATCAATTATCCCCTTAGATAAAGTTATTTTTGAATACTATTAAGATGAGTTCAAATTTTGTTTCATTAACGTATTAATTATAGTGCGATTAAATTCAACTAAAGAATTCGAAATCACTAAATTAAGTTAAAAAGCGACTTACTAATTTTTTATTAATTATAGGGGGAATTTCATTAATTATATCAACCTTGAGTTTTAGAAATAGTTTCCCATCTTATTGTTAGTTAGATTTTATTAATTTCTTTCCTTTCCTCTTATTATAAGTCAATTTAATAAGCATAATTTTAATTCTAATCATAAGATTATGATTGGATTTTTGTCCATCGTATTAATTTTTCGCTATGCTTTGAAATGGAAAATTGTATTGTTATTTTTATATTTTTATAATTTTATTGAAATAAAATTAAAATAATTATATTGACTTTTTTTTTCAAATTTCGTCGTAATTGAAAAATGTTATTATTATTTATCTTATACTTCAAGCATTTTTTTTATTCCAATTCTAACCATATCATTTTAGTAGGATCTTTTTCTCTCATAATAATTCTTCGTTATGCATTGAGGTGGAAAATTATATTTTAAATTAGTGAAATTATATTTTACAATAGTGAAACGAAATTAAAATATATTGGCATTGTTTACCAAATTTTTAAGTTATTGAAAAAGGTTATTAATACTAATTTTATTCTTCAAGAACTTTTTGGTTCATTGAAACCTTTAACACCTATATGGATATAATAGAATGATAAAAAAAAAGTGTCATATGAGAGATACTTCTCTTCCCTTTCAAAACTGAAATATTTGTAGCAGTTCTCTTCTTGTTTCTTTTTAATGAAAAGTAGAATGCTATAAGCATGAATTCATTAAAGTGAAGCATATTGAAAATTAATTTTCTAAAACCCAATGTTCTTCTATTTAATAATCGGAAATATATTATTACTTAATTTAAGAATATCTAGAGTTTTTGAAATAATGCTATTTTTAACCAATGCTCTGTATTTATAACCTTTTTTCCACATTAAAAGAAATCGTATGTTCTTTTACCATCATTGAATTTTTTTTCATCTAAAATTATTTTAATTTAGAGAGATGCAAATTTATAAGTTTTTATCCATATTCTTTCATCAGATCAATGAAAATGATATAATTTAATTTCAAATAAGATCATGTAAATTAAATAAGTTTTAGTTCAATATTGAAATATTAAATCTCATATAATATCAAATTCACAAATAAAATTTCCTCGTAAAGATATTTTTCATAAAAATGAACTAACTGTACATTTTTGGTATTGGGTTCCAAACATATTCTCGCATATTATTATTATTACAAATATTAAGACCGAATGATTACTTGCTAAAAAATTTGAGCTTTTGAGGTACAGACAATTAAAATATTTTTTATTGAGCCCAAATGTAATTATTATAATTATTTTTTGCTTTGAGAAAGTATTGTGTATCAAATTCCTTGACATTATTAGAACTGACAAGGAAAAAAAAATTAAACGTTTAATCATAGTTAAAGAAATAGTATGCAATTTTATATTGCTAAAAAATGAAAACATGTTATTTAGGAACTATAATATTTTAATCGTATTAAAATATTATTTATCTTAATCTAGTCACTATATATTGAAATAAATTAATATATCATTAACACCTAAATCCTCAAGTAAAAATGGATGCTTTAATTTCTACTGCAAGGACGATGTAGACAAATTAGTAAATGCTGTTCTTTTTTTTTCTGCTGACGCTATAAAAATAATTTAACATTAAAACTAATCCTTTTCTGACAGTAGGAAATAAAATCTGGAAAAAAGTACAATACTACAATAACACTTACGTCTTTTTCAGAATCTAATCTTTTTATATTTTTAGTAGCTTTCTTTTTAATTAACAAGAATTTGACAACCCATAGATATTTTAAGAACTATATTCTCCTATAAAAGTTTATTTGTTGTATATCACATGCCATAGAAAAATTCATAATAATATTCTTTCCATTTGCAATTGATGATTATTGTAATTTTATATTTTATATTCCCCAGTTAAGGCTATTATTAATATCGCTCTAAATTTTGTATATTTTAAGATTATAACTATTGTATTTTTCATGTGTATGATGAGCAGTTGTCGATAACATTTCTTCTCTCTTCAGAACGGGGATCCCAAAAAATAATTTTATAATTAAATTTCACTTTTGTTTATGGGTGAAGAATATAAAATAGTCTTAATGATAAATAAACTATCTTCCTCCTCCGTCCTTTGGGTTTAACACCTTCTGAAGTAAACTAGGTCCGGGTGTATTGTATAATAGTATGTATGTATAATGTATACGGTAGTGCAATAACCTAATATATGGATTTGATTAAATAAACATTGCGTGCTTGAGCTACTCAAGCTTAAGTTAAAATTTCTTAAATTATAAAGTGTTTTGCTTTTACAATTCTAAGATTCAAGTGAAATGACAATATTTTCTATTCTTACATAAAAGACTCTCATACCACAATAACTACATGAATGTCAATAACTTAACAAGTATTCGGTATTATTATTAGTGATTTTATTAGATGAGAAAGGTAAACAATACATCTAGAAATAATTTATTACATATGATTTTTATAAAATATGCTCATCAATAACAGCTGAGCAACTGACCTGGAAATGTTTCGCTTCACTTAAGAAATTGTGTTTATTGGCTATTTTTTAAAATCCTGTTTTCTAATAATCTTGTCTAACCTTCTAATCTTATTAAAGATTCTGTGATATGACTTAAAATTAGCAGATAAATTCTGATGCGTCTCTGTTATAGAATTTTCAGTGGCCTTCTATGTGTTTTCTAAGAGATTAGTTTTGAACTAAATATTTCAAGGTCGTGAGACGCGTTGTCTCCTTCCTGTTGTCTATTAAATCTTCGTCTTAAAGTATTGTTTAAAAAGCAAAATTAATTTAAACACTCTGGAAAGGAAAACTGCAATCAGTGACTCCTAAGTAGCATCTCAATGTTTCAAATTATAATTATTTAATAAGGTTAATTTTATTCCATTTACTTCATTTAAAAAGACGAATGCAGTTAAGTAGAGAATAAGAAAAGCTTCTAAGAGAAAAGTCGATTGTCTTGAGGCTGGTTGGACGTTTTGTTTTGTGAGATTTATTTTGACAGCAGCTATATGAGGCCACACCGATGGTAAATGGTAAATGGTAAACAAATGGTAAACAAGTATTCTGGTGTGTATAAAATTGAATTTCAATTCTAAGATAACATTTGTCTCAAGAGAAGTACTATTGATAGCTGATATCTGATTACCTTTTTTTTTTTAAATATATATATATATATCCGGCTTCTTTAGTGTTAATAATACATATCCGAATGAAGTGCGATTTTTCAATTATAAGTCTCTGTTGTTGTTTTATGTAAGAAAGTTACATTAACACTTTAATTCTCGTGTAATAATTTGATACTCACTTCTTTTACTCTCTAGTATGCGAAGGGCTTCTACCGCTAAACCATTTCAGCAAATGCAGCATGATGAATTCTGATATTTTAATCCGGTCATTCATGTGCCCTCTACGCGATGCAATTACACTTAGGCGCTCCATGGAAGCTTCAGAGGAAACAATCCTTGAATGCCGTATCTTTTCTTTTCATCCGCATGGATCGAACGCTAAATCCAAATGCCGCAAGAAAAATAAATTGAGATGATATTTAAACAGGTATGATATCCAACTTTCATCTCCAATTCGTGCTATTTCTGACCAGATTTTCGCACTGAGGATTTCAGGGCATACTTCATTGACATGCTCTGGAGTAATTATGAATGTTCGGATCATCAGCTCTCCAAATCTGGGAGATGTCTATATGTCTGCATATCTGAGCAATATATTTACATAAGCACATGAACACAATAAATCGAAAACGCAACTAGGTATTTAGAGGAAACCACGTATGCCGCCCTTACATCATATTATGGATTTGTATGATAATCTGAGTAAAATTGCTCAATGGGAAGAAATACTTTTCTTAAATAGATGGTTTCGTTTCCTCATAAAAATTGCAACATTCGTAAGTATTCAAGTATATTTTAACACGCATGTTGTTATTTGTGGAAATGATATTTGTTGTATATATTGCTTTATTTTATTTATCTCAGCAATGCCATTTCATCTAGTGAAAATATTAAAAACATTTAATTGCGTGCAATTTGTTAGTTATTTAATGATTGGAAATAGAAGGGAAAAAATTGCACAGAAATCAAAAGAAAATATTTGAATGGATATTTTTTCAGTTAAAAGATGAGCTAATTTTTTTTTTAATAACAGTTTCTATAATTGCCATCAAAATACCAGAAATCATTGCGAAAAAAGTTACAAGAAAAAATAAACCTTCAATAGAAGGAAATTAATTTTGAATATTTGTAAAGAAGTTTCCAATCTGTAATGTTCAGTAGTAAGCTGTTTTTGACTGCATGTGATATGCGAGTGAAGTATACGAAGTTAGGTTGAATTGTATTTTCCCCTAGAAAAATTATAGAATAGCATTATTATTGATTGAAATTGTTGAGCTGGTCATCCGTAAAACAGGCCTTTTGTTTGCTTTATCACACCAGATAAGAGGATAGATGTTTTAATACCTATTTTTCGCATTTAAATAATAAAAAAATATATCATTCTAAGAGGAAAATGTTAAGTTTAAAAGCTATAGGGAATTAAAAAATTCTAAAAATTAGCTATAGAATGTAATGATAACTTAATTTAAATGGGAGTCATTTTAAAATTGATAATTTAGAAATATATATATAAATATATATATATTTATTTAATTTAAACGAAATTTCTTGATTTCTATGTGTTAAAATGAAAGAAATAACTGGTAAAAGTTTCAGGTAAATATTTGTATTTTTTGATTGAAACTTTATTGAAAAGACTTTATTGGAAAAAAAAAAGATGAATGAAAACTGCCCATATGCACTTTCTATCAATCAAAATTCTTGGACTGAAAAATTTCTTTACTTGAAACTTTTATTACACTATTTCAAATTATATCATAATGTTGGATTTTCAAAAAAAAACCGTTGCGAAAATTAAATTTAAAATTTGCATTTTTCTCAAAGCAGAATTCCTTTTCCGATGACCATTAAGCTCACGAACATTACTCTTTAATGTTTGTCGAGAATCTATCGCCACAAAGTAGGAACATTTTGTTTTTTCAAATTTATTTTCCCTCGCCTTTTTTTTTTAAATAGATCACTATGATGCTGCTAAAAATTATATAATAACAATTTTAGAATTTATTTTTAATATTTATTTTGACCTGAAGGATTGAAAATTATTTATAAGCATTTGTCGTTTCTTTTTCATGAAGATGAATTTTTCAAAAAAAAAATGAATGCAGATATCGACCTAAAACTTTTATTAATGATTCCCTTCTATTTAACACAAACCTAAAGGAAATTATAAAAGTTTCATTCCATTTAAAAAACAATAAAAATCATTTTTTTCAATTTTGAGATTTTATAAAATTTATTCCTGACCAAATTTAGCATTTATTATTCTCTACAGAGCTCATTTTATAGGTATTTTAACACTTATTATGTTCTATTTTATAGTTTCTCATTTTATAGTTTTTTTTTTATTTAAACGTAAAAAATGGCATAAAAACTTCAGCTCTCCTCATCACATGATCCTAAGATATGTGAGGTAGAAACTTGCTGGCCTGTTTTGAATAGTGAGATCAACAGCCTGGGACAGTAAAATTGTTTGTTATTATTATCTTTTTTGGTCTACGTTTTATTATTTTTCATGACGATTTTACTCGATTAAATGTCGAATGGAAAACATATTCAAATTTTTGGAAGGAAAATTTCATTTTTTTTTTAGATCCATCAGACAAATATTCTTTTCGACTAAGAATTTCATTCTCTGTCAAATTCTCTAATAAACTTAGTGGAAGATATTTTGTAAATTAACTTTATTAAATATAAAAACTATTATTATACACAGATTTAAAGAAATTTCCCAATTTTTCAATCGTTTTGCATGGTCTGGTCTCTATTTTTTTATTTATTATTAAAAAAAATTTTAAACACTATTCATGTAAATATTTGTAATTGTAAAGACTATATTAATTCTTGATTTAAAAATAGATATAAATATCTTAGGTTACTTATTTATATTTGTTGAGGATTTGAGCACATGCAATCATAGGAACTTATTCTAAGAGGGATTGTACTTAGACCCTCAATTCTGTGATTGCACTATTTTAAAAGATCTCAACGGTTTTTTAGAAAGAACTAAACCTTTTTACTTGTATTTACATACAGCATACATTACAGCATAGATTACCCTCAGATTTTCAACAAGTTTTCTCAATTTTAAGTGAATTATGAAATATAATAGTACTTAAAAAATCTTTTGTACAACTTAAAGGAATTAATCTTTTATATGATTCAAAACACAAAATTAAGAAATTAGGCCGTTTTTTTTTTTTTTTTTTTTTTTTTTTTTTTTTTTTTTTTTTTTTCCTTAAAAAAGACTTGCTTACGAGTTTTTACATGCAAACAAGCAAAATTCACGCAGGAAAATGTGACGACAAAATGCCAATTGGATAAACTGGTGGGTGTTTTTTCCAATAGAAATGTTGTAGGATTTTAACGATGATCAATTAAAAATTCAAATCTATATCGAAGATCTTCAGCATTTACAAATATTGAGTGGGAAACATGGCAACTTCATCAAAAGCGCCGCAGTTGCTTATGTCTCCAAAATGTATAATTTCTAAAATGTTCATCAATTCAGCGATAATATGAATGAAATGTCGTAATTTTGAAAAAGTTCTCCAATTCAATGCTAATATTCACGATTTCGAAAGAGCTGGTTAATTCCTGTGCAGCTGTTGCAATGTGAGAATTACTGTGTATGTATGAGAATAGAATAGTATGGGTTTTGAATTATTGTTGCGACACAAAATGAATAGTTTACACACTATTCATGTGTAATATATTGCCAAATAAGAAATTTTAAACCGCCAATGGCATGCCATTTCTGCATTTTCTGTGCCTGGTGGCATTTCCGACCCTATGTTCTTCTATGATTCTGGCTTGTATTTGTGTTTTCTACCTCAATTAATAGTTCCCAAATTATTTCGAATTACTTTGCATGTTTTAATATTCTTAAAAAAATATCTTGCGGAATGAATTTAAGCAAAACTTATTATTAATTTCACTGGGCAAATATTACTGCCTCACTAACGCATTTGACATTTTAATCACAATGAGCGAAGTACACGAAAGTGTATTTGCCTTAATTTATTTTGCAAAGTTAATTTCATTCTTCTAGATCATCACGCATTTAAGATATCAAATCCACATATAAAAGAACATAAACATAATCACTCCCACCCCGAAAAAAATCATGTGAACAAAAATTTCTAGAACATCAAAAGTTTTTTTTTTTTTTTTAAAGATTACAAAACTTTTTTCTCGCTAAAACTGCATATGAGAAAGTAATAGCTCAGATAAAACCAAACCATTTGTATATGTCTTTATTTCTAAAATCAGTTTCGATAATAAAAATTCGCTTTGATAAGGCTTTAAAGAAGTGTAACCTTCCTTTTCCACATTATTTCTATCTAAATTATATTATATTAGTTATTATTGAGCAAGCAACTTCTTTTTTTCTCTTGACTCAAAAATAATTCTTTAAATAACACATATACAAATTCAACATCTTTTCTGAAGTCAAGGAAATCGAAGTTCGTCAAAAATCTCTAGTAGAAATTTTTGTGTAGAGAGAGTGCTTTCTAAGTGTTTGCATAGTATGCGAATAATAATACAACTAAGATCAAACCATTTATAATCATCTTTATTCCCAACTACAGCTCCAACCACGCAAGCTTCATTTGAATAATATATTAAAGTGGCATTACCTTCCTCCTCAAGATGTCTTCTTATCCGAATTATTACAATTAATGTCGAATAATCAAACCCTGTTTTCCTCCGGGAACGTTTCCATTCTCAGTGTTTGTATCGTACGAGAATAATAATACGACAAAAACCAAACCATTTATAATCGTCTTTACTCCCAACTTCAACTCCAACCACGAAGACGTCATTTGAATAAGATATTAAAGAAGTGTTACCTTCCTCCTCAAGATGTCTTCTTATCATAATTAACACAATTGCTGTCAAATAATCAACCCCTATTTTTCTCCGGGAACGGTTCCATTCTCAGTATTTGTATCGTACGCAAATAATAATACGACTAGAACCAAACCATTTATAATCGTCTTTATTCCCAACTTCAGCTCCAACAACGAAAACTTCATTTGAATAAGATATTAAAGAAGTGTTACCTTCCTCCTCAAGATGTCTTCTTATCCGAATTATGACAATCAATGTCGAATAATCAACCCCTGTTTTTCTCCGGGAACGTTTCCATTCTCAGTGTTTGTATCATACGCGAATAACAATACGACTAAAGCCAAACCATTTATAATCGTCTTTATTCCCAACTTCAGCTCCAACAACGGAAACTTCATTTGAATAAGATATTAAAGAGGTGTTACCTTCCTCCTCAAGATGTCTTCTTATCCAAATTATGACAATTACTGTCGAACAATCAACCCTGTTTTTCTCCGGGACGCTCACCATTAACTCTCTAAGTGATCGTCCACCTTTGTTTGACATGGCAGTTAGACTCCCTTATATCATCCTTCTCCCGCTCGCTTCAATTAAATGAGCCATCTCAATTAGCGTTCTCTGACTACTCTCCACAAACTCATCAGCTTATTAAGGGAGAGAAAGGAGACCTATAATAAACACGACGTCACTGTGTGCTTGTCGACGACAAATGAATAAATGGAATCCTCTGTTGTTTTCCCACACAAACGAGGGTGAAGGGATCATTAAGGAAATGAAAGGAGAATTTAAAATTTGACGTGTCTAATGATAAGTTAGGATTGGGTTAAGGGTGAGGACAGAACACTGAGTGGAAAAGAGATTTCGCTCTTTGTTCCTCTTGCACTTTAAGGAGAGCGGTAATTGTAAGCTTTAGGAAGTTCTTCCAGAAGGGAATTCATTAGATTTGACCCTTATTGTTAAAACCACTCAATGGGAAAAGAAGTGAAGACATACCTTTCGAGTTTGGTGCATATTGTATGAACGCAGGCTAGTGAATAGAATCACGGATATCAAAGCAAATTTAAATACTAAAAATTATTGAAGAAACGTTATGATTGATAACTGGGAGGTTTGGCCGCTTTTAAGGCTTTTTGTTTTTGCTGTATTATCAATGGTGCCAATGAAAGGTTGCCAAATTTTAATTATGTATATATATATATATAT
>JAPMOR010116093.1:405966-424742 GCA_026543865.1 Argiope aurantia
AAAAAAAAGGAAATATGAACTTTTAGTCTAGATATGAAAGAATTTCTAGACATGATAATATTCGAGACCATATTCGAGATTAGAAAATGGTTTAACCCTTTATTTACCGAATTAGCTTACCATCACTTTTTCCAACTTTATTTTTTCATAAGGAAAGGAAGCTTTCATAAGTTTTGGAATAGGCCAGGAAAGAGGAAAAAAACTTTTTTGATTAATTAAAATAACAATTTATTTAACTAATAATTAAATGTTTTTAATTTCACTCCTTAGCTGATGTCTCTGCTTGCTATTTAAGGTGCATTTTTAGTGTTCCTAATAACACCATGAGAAAAAATACGCATATTGAGAAGATATCAGACAAATTTAAACTGTACTTTTAAATACCATCGGTAAATAAAGGGTTAAAGGACTTTATATATTTTATCGTTAGCGTTTTTAGTACCTTTCTACCGTTATTACTAAATCCAATTTATGTATCTCTAAAATAATAAGAAAAAAATGGGGTGAGAAATCTTTTCATTAAATTATTCATTCATTAGGCAAACAAGTCTTGAAATTTAAATACTTCTGAAACATAAATTAATTAATTTTAAATAAAATTGAAGGTTTAACTGAGAAGACCGATTCCACACCTAAACAGAATATTGAACATTAAAGAACGATTGATTGGGAAAAAATCTATAGTAATTGAAATAAGATGATAAATAAAAAAAATAATATTAACATCAAAGAATTACACGGAAATAAAAATTTTACCGTAAAAAACTTATATTTTAAATTCTAAAATGGTATAAAATTTGCGTTGTGTCCCAACCTTATGATAAAAATATCCTCCAAAACTATTGAAATAAAAATATTAAAATCTCTGGAAATTTTTACTTAATTAAAAATATAATTAGAATTAATTAAAAACTTAATTAAAATTTTGAAAATCTTTTAAGTAATCGTGTACAAATTTGGCAGTTTCAGATTTTATAGTTTTCTTTGTAAATTGTACTGAAGGATTAGTGCAACCTGCTTGTCTAACCTGATGTACTAAGCCGTGAAAACGATTACTTCTGCAAATGTTTTTAAACACCGAAATTTTTAAAAGTTACAGCAAGACAACAATATAAAAATCAATCACAATCAAACTAAATGATTTTCGAAGCTTTAGAACAATGTCCACAAGACTGTGTATCTACATTTTAGAGTTAGATTATTCTTCAAGAATACTTCTAAGCCAATTTTAGATCCCTAAAATAAACTAGTTGAATATATTTACTACAATACATCGCATAATAAGAGGATTCTGTATAGGGCTAGAAATATGATGTCTAAAAATCAAATCAGCATGCTTTAGCTATTTCTTCAGTCTTTTATCATTGCTAAAAGTTAATAATTAATTCAAAATTCAACTCAAAAGTTCTTTAGGAAATATTTCCATTTCATAGATTCTTTAATACAAATGCTAAATACAGATTATTACTACGTTTGATTCTATACAACTATATCATTCTATATAATCATTATAAAAGAATCGAGTAATATCACTTAAACTAATAGTATCAACAACATCAAATATCCGACACAGAATTAACCTGATATTTCTATATAAATATGCTTTATACATATTATGATAATCAAACGAAACAAAAGAAAAAGCATTGATTACTTGTGATTTGATTATCAAAATGTGAGAATTTGTGCATGTTATCAACTCAATTTTTTTGCCAAATAGTGTTTTGATATTAATTTGTGTTATCAAAATTTATTTGTAACTGAGAAAAACCTGATTATGATACATTTATTGCAACTGAAGAGAGAACGTCTGCAGAGCAATAGTAGCAGCAATATGTTTTAGAATTAAAAATCATAAAACTATAGAATGTAAGCTACGATTCTATGTTTAAATAACGATTACGTTTACATGATCTAAAAAGAAATGTTTTATTTTATCTTTTAAAAGATGGTTTATGAATGACTGAATTAAATAAATAAATACATAAGAAATTAAATAGTTATACAATTATTTCCAGGAATAATTAATTTTTTCAGTATTGCCTATAGGTGGTGTTATTGCATGCATTCTTCTTCCTAGGCCTTATAGAATGAAAGTGCGCATACTGCAACAAGTATATTTATTAATTTTAACAATGGTTTTTATGTGCGAAAACTTTAAAAAAATAATTAATTTTAAAACGGAAACTTTATTTTGAATTGATTTATGTACTAAACTGTGATCTTGAACAATTACAACAATTTTTCATGAATAATAAACTCGCTAATTAACTAACAGAACCTCAGTTGCTAAAGTGACACTTAATATTTTTAAGGAATGTGCGTACTTTTCATTTATTTTTTTCAAAATGCTCTTATATGAGTTTTATAAAAATTTAAATGTATATAATGAGGAGTTTAAATATGCTATTGAAAATCGAAACATAAATTATAAAAATAATTACTAAATTTGAATAAGATTGAACTCATTATTGAAAGCAACTAAATAGTTTTCCCAACATTAAATCTTATTTAATAAATAAATGTCGAGTTAAAACTGAACATTTCATAGTAACTGAGATTTTAAAAAATAAATTGCAGCAAAAAGTAGTAACACGCTGATTAATTAAGACATAAATGAGGCACAAAATGGCATTAGTTTGTCAGAAATATTAAACCTTAAACCTTTTTACATTGCTGTTTTTTTTAAAGAATTAAAAGAATAAACTTTGTTAAAGGCTTTTTTTTACAAACGGTCATTAACGTAAATTTAAAGCCATTAAATGTAAATTTTCGTTTAATTTTGTTAAGTACCTTTTGTCAATAGCTGCAAAATGTGAGATTTCAAATTAAATACAGCACTTGATTCACAAAGCAAAAATGCACTCTCAAATGATAAGAATTGAAAAGATAAAAAGACAGAAATTTTTTTCTATAGCTATAAAAAAATGATAAGATAAAAAAAAATCCTTGAACCAAGTTCGCAAGAAAGAAAAAAAGAAGAAGAAGAAGAAAAAAGTTAGTGTCTGTCGAACAGATAATTATGTTATCTACCAACGTTCAAACAAGGGATCATTCTAACCAAATCAAACGGTGCCTCCAATTTAAGTATTATGTATCACACCACCGCTCTATCGAGCTGAGACAAAGAAAAAGTCTTTAAATATATATCCTTACAATAACTCTTATCGTATCACCTTATCAGAAAAACGCCTCTCAAACTCCTCATTTCCACCCTATTTAAAAAAATTAAAATACTTGAGGCGGCTTGGAGCGCTGCAAAAAATTACCACACTTAAGCTTTGATGGTCTGGAACGTACGTTCTTTTCTTCTTCGTATTTTTTTTTTACCCTCCCCAAGTCGTTAAAGAAAACTGCCCTGGAACAATAAGTGAAAAAATGAATGCAGAGATCCATTAAATTAAGGTTTATTGTTTTTTATCATCTTCAATGGTCAAAGAAGGGCCATAAATTTTTATTTGCCGTCAGTGGGCGTTGTCGTCTTTTGTTAGCTGGAGTAGTGTGCCCTCCCCATCAAGGAGTTATAGCTTCCTAATGAAAACGCACGATACGAGGCAGTTAACAAGATTAAAAACTTCGCCACTGCCGCGATCGGTTCTTCATGTATAATATTATTATTTTTTTTTAATCTATCGCTGTGGGTAGAAGAAATGAAAAAAAAAATCATGCGTGGCTGTATCAAGAACTGATTAGGAAGCTTTAAGAAAAACTGTAATAACACTCATAAAAAGAGCTATTAGTGTCACACTCTTAAAAAGATATTCGCATAAAAAAATAGGTTCGTGTGGGGAGGAATCTGTGTGCTGCTGATGTGGGTGAAATACATTGCGCTAATCGGGGTGTTGTTATTCTAAGTAATATAATTATTTAAAAAGTGGCTTAAGTCAGCCTTCTGTTCGCATGCTTAATTAAGTTGAAAACTGGACTATTGTTTAAATATTAAAATGCAGTCAAAGTTTTGCAAAATTTGCAAATTAATATTGTTTTAACTTATTTCAATGTTTTATTGAATTTAGGTTGATAATTTTATCAATGAATTATAATTTTATGGAAAAAAGAAAATTTTAAAGCAAGAGTGCAAAGTTTGTATGGATGTTTGCTCCAGTTTTGAAAATATCATTAAAACTAAGATTCTGTCTCTAGGTTTGTAATAAATATAAGGCAATTTTAATAATGCATATATTTACATTATTTTTATTGGAAAAATTAGCACTCTCAAAGAAAAAACTAAATGCAGTAAATTTGAATTTAATAATTTTAAATTTTAAATAAAATGCAGAAAACATGTTGTTTCATAGACTAGCCACTTTGCATATACCATGCTTAGATTATTTTTTTAAATGTTATTTCAGCAATATTAACTGACCACTTGATTTCAATAATAAATTTTCGTCAATATTTTTTCTGTTGCTAAAAGTTATTGCAATTATAAAGTACCGTTGCAAATCCATTTGAAAGCTATTATAGAATTTATTATTTCGATTGCAATCAAAATTTAGTCATCTGGATCCTGAAGATGAATTTTCAAAATAACAAACAGTGCCAATTTGCAAATGGTAAATAATTGATAATAATTAAAATTGTCAGATTAGATTCAACATCTCTTACTCTTCCATACGATTGAAGAATATATTTTCAAATTTTTTAAAACCATTTTAAAGAAAAGCTACACTGTGACAGAGGAAGAAGATGATAAATTGTTAATATTACTAAATATTAAAATTGTGAATGTTATTCTCCTGTTAATTAGAAATTATGAGTTTTTTATAAGCTCTAAAACAAGATTTTAAAACTTTATTTAGAATTTAGAAAAGAAACCAATATTTTAAAAATACATAATTAAAGTTGATAAAGAAAAAAAATCTGCCATAATTTTAAAATTAAATTTTTAGATTTACATCTAGGCATATATGAACTCATTATAATATAGTTGAAATTATTTGTAAACTAATTGCAATTATAAAATTAAACATGAATGTTTGTAATTGTAAAACTGCATGTTATAAACTCCGATCTTCATGAGTATGCATTGTTTTAAAGATACTTTTAGTATAATAATAAAAGATCCTTATATATTAAGGCAAAACATCCATTCATCATTTTTTATTTCATTTAAATCAAAATTCCATGCAAAATTTGCAAATTATATCGTTATTTTTATAAGCACGGAATTCTTTTCTCTGTCATGGTAGAAGATACTACAAAAATGACGATTCATTTTTAAGATTCATTGCAGTCTAAATCAACAACCTCGGCATCTTCAAGCAACATTCGGGAGAATCACGTCAGTTTACCACTCAAGAGCCACCAACAAGATGTAATATCTAACTGCCGGGAAGAAAGAAAGCAAGGAAAAAAAAAAAAAAACTCTGCAACCCCTGGGTGGGGGAAGTAGTTGCACGCTGCTAATAAGAAAGGTTGAAGGGGCAGGCATTATACAAGAAACAAGATGGGGGTGGTGGGAGGCCCACAGCATCAGCTAAAAGAGCAGAGCAGCAAAAGTCCTAAACGAGCAATATCCATTAAGTCTTGGAGAACTTCGTTCTCTTGACCGGGATCCCTCGTAGGAGCCCGAGTAATGGATGTTGATGACTGTAAATCAGATTAGGAGCCTTTTTGGATTCTACATCATCGTTCAATTACCGGAGTCCGGGAGAAGAGTTCCGGATAGTCCAGGGACCCCCCCTCCCAAACCAAATTAAGACCAACAGCTCTTCGGCTCCAAAACGATTTGCCATCAAATATTCAGGCGTGAATTAATGTGCGGTGCGCGTTTCATTGGATGGGAGGCTTGGAGGATGGGGATTCGACTTCATTTAATTATCCGGCTGGATGCCTGAAAGGAAGCAACGGTTGTGATGGAACGTCGATAAGAGAGAGCGCTCTCTCTTCTTCCAGCCATCCCTGAGGGAGATACTAAGTAGATGCAGTTTTATTAAAGGATGTAGAACCTTCTCTTCTCTCTCTCTCTTGCTTCAAGAGTCTTTCCTTGAGGAGGTTTTAGTCGGTTAAACAAGTCACAAAGAGCAAAGGGAAGAGCCTTGCTTTGTTACAGTGGAAAGAACGCATTGTCAGTTGATTGCTAAAGTGTGTTAAAAACCTAACAGCGCACAGAAGACATCGTAAATATAATGGTATTATTCGATTCCAATTTAGAAAAATAAGTTTTGCTTCTAAACCAGTGAAGTGGTCTCTCCAAAATTTTCTCGCATACTCTCAGATAATAAGACGTTAGCCCCCTTATACAATGCCCTTGGACACGGCTGTGAAACCACGAGTGATTAGAATATTGCTTGTCCTACAAGACGTTCTTCGTAGTATATATATATATATATAAAATACTGCAGTCATATATTAATTGTGTCGCATTGGGGAATAATGATTACGAAGTATTGATATTTATTAATTTTAGGGGGAGATTAATCATTGACATGCAGTTGATAGGCAAATTCCCAAAACCCGAATATGTAATTTGAAAGTCCTTTTTTAAACTACTTGAAATTAAAATATGATATAGAGCAGCAATTGTATGCTTTTCGTACCATATAAAAGAAAAAAAAACGGTACTTATAAATGTATTGCGTTGGAAAGCAATATTATGAAATTTTGATTTTTTGGTATTTTTTTGGGGGGGACGATTAATCACTTACGGTTACTACACAAATACCAAAAAAAAAAAATAATAATAATAACCGAATACATATTTCGGAAGTCTTAAATATTTTTCAATTGATTGAAACCAAAATATAATATAAAGCAGCAGCTGAATATTTTACGTAGCATAGTAAAGTAAATAATAATAAAAATAATAAAATAACGGTACTTATTGTTTGCCAACGGATTCTAAAACCCTCCCCCCTTTTTGTGCTTGCGTTACGATAAGTTTAATTCGGCAAGATAGGGGTGAGAGGAAAGGAGGAGATGTTCATATTTAACAATAAAGTAAATTCCGGAAATGCACACATCATTCCACGTGTCACCCCTTAATGTGATAGAATCGTCTTTAAGTGGTCGTCTCAGAATTTTGAAGCGAACAGTTTATATTAATTGTGCCGCGATAGGGAATAATGATTACGAAATATCGGTTTTTGCCAATTTTTGGGGTCGATTAATCACTGGCGTGAGGTTAATACGCAAATATTAAAAATCCGAATATGTATTTTGGACACCTTTTTTACACCTTATTAAAATCGAAATTTGATATAAATCAGCAACTGTAATCACAAGATTTTATATCAAATTTTATTCATTTAAGTCATTGCGTTTACATGCATATAAAAATACAGATTGTCAGACTAGCAACCAGTCGATGGATTTGGTTCCAAATTTGATATGGATCAATATTTTAAATGCTACATCTGTATACCACATATTATCTATTTAGCTCTTCATGTTTTGTAATTATCATATTCCCTTATATTAAGACAACCGGATAAATAAACTTCCTCTGAATGGATTTCATTTAAAATTTGACATAAAGCTACAAAATTTTATATATGTTCATATATCAAATTTCGTACATTTGACTCAAAGCGTTTTTGAATTATCATGTTCACGGACACACAAAGAGGCGTAATTTCAAAAATATTTCTTTCGAAATGTTGGAGTTTCTAAAACGTAATAAATTTCACAAAATCTCAAATTCAAATTCTTCGACGAGTATTTTTGTATTTCATATAAAAATAAAAAGGGAAAGTTGAAGAAAATAATTTTATTAGTGTATGTGACCAAATACAAATACTAGAACAAACATTTTACTTTGGAATTTGTAGTAAATTTTCTCTCCTTCAAGTTTGTAGACAAATTATTTTATGTTCGTCAAGAAGAACAAAAAGAAAACTTTAATTGTTTTAAGGGAAAAGAAATTTATAAGTATAATATTATTATTAGAATTGAATTCACGTATGTAAAGATTGCTTCCCTACAATATCGCTTTTGGTGTTAATTTCATTTCACTGTCATAACGATATAAATATCAAAATGAATTTAATACATATTCAAGACTAGTAGAAATATAGATCTAAACCTAAGCGAAGCTTTATCTCTCAAAATTAATTTTCAAAGCCTCTTTTTTCATTTTAAGTCTGTTAAGCAAGTCACGAACAGCAGAAGTTAAAGCTTTGCTTACTTGGAAGGAATAAAATTAAGACTTCAGAAGGAATTTCAAACGGAAGTAATTGAGTATTGTAATATTGTTACATACCCGATTGCGTTTTATTTATTAAGATTGTTTTAGTCAATCAAACAAGATTCGGCAAACTAAAGAAAAATACTTTATGTTGAAAATTTAAGACAGAAATTCCCAAGGAGTTTATTAAATGAGTTAAAAGTATATCTGAAAACACATCTGCGTTTCAGAATTGCATTGTTTTTGTAAATTCTGTTTTTGAGATGGTATTTAATCAAGATAACTTAAAGTAAAAGAAATGTTTCATATATTATATAATCTTATCAGAATCCGTTAAAATTAACTGATATAAACTTTTTCTTAATTCACCGAAATAATAACTTGTAATGTTCATAATTTAATATATTTTCAAATAAAATATGTTTGAAATAAAACAATAAATATGCCAAATTTGTTTGAAAATAAAATAATGTAACTATAAAAATATTTTTAAAAAATGGAAATTTTGGAAAAAAAGGTAAAAGCAGGATATTAATTCAAATTAATAAATTTAATAACATTATATTTTCATGAAATTGGTTTTTAAAAGATATGTATCTATATATATACACTTTCACTGATATATTAATAAAAATATTGAAAATTTCCTTTTTGATGATTTTTTTTTGAGAAAATCTTTCCTTATAAAATTCGAAACAACAATAACAAGACTATCAGCTCGGTATCTAACCAGAAAAAGATAAACGAGACATTCTGAATAGTTTGAATAATTAAAATAGTTTTTAGTAGTTGTTAATTATCCTGTTAATCATCTAATGAATAAAATAGCCAAAGAAAAAAATGTTCTTTCTTTCTTTTTTTATAATAGATTGAGGCACTTTAAATTTATATATCTTTGAAATCGAATTACAAATAATGTTTTAATGCCTGTCCTTTACATTGAAAGAAATTGGAGAGTTGGGAAAAAATTAATTAAAAGTTTGAAATATTTAAAATTGGAAAAGTATGCTGAAAATCCAATGCTATTTAAATAATAATAAAAATAAAGAAAAAAATATAAATAGATAAAAAACATAAATAAGTGACAATATTAGCAATAAAAGCAAGATGATAATCGTCTCTTGGAAAAATAAACAAATAAATACTAATAAAATTCTTAGAAAGAAGAGAAGTGCATTTTCGAAAGAAAGATATACGACTGAAAAATTTTCAAGTAGTATGCATTTTTATAATACTAGCTAAATCTGCAGGTATGGAATCTAAAAGAACTTTTCTTTGAAGAAATTATTTTATACAAAAATTATGTCACAATTTTCAGAGACAAAAGGGTTTATTAAAATCGCTGACTTTGTCAGCGTCTATGACAAGTGCTACAAGAAGCAACAACAACAGAAAATGCAATATAAACGGCTTTACGGTAATAGAAAATTATCCTGGTTCTAATCCTCAAAATTTTGAAATTCTTACCGTCAATTCTTTCATGACTGGTTAAAATCATAGTAATTTACTTTAAATATAAAATAAACTATTTTAATTATAAAATAACTCTGAAGCTGTAAAATAATGGCCTTTCTCAAAAGAATATATTTCTTAATTCATTTTACAAAAGCTCTTACATAATTTATCTCAAGTGGAAAGATTTCAAAACCCTCTAGTATAATAAAATGGCCCATCACTGAAGTTTAAATAAAAGATAAAAATCTAATAAAAAAAGCAGAAAGAACACCATTCATTTTCTTCATATCTCACTTTTTCCCCAAGATTTTATTTACAAAATCATAAACAAATTCCAAACCATATTTACTTCAAAAAGTAAGCATATTTCATAATAAAAATCTCCGAAAGAATCTTCGTTTTTAAAATGTCTTAGAACTTGAAAAAGAGAAGAAAAAAAGAAAGAAAGGTAGCTTCAGGCAAAACCGTCATGAACTGAAAATGGTTACTTTCAAACCTCAATTGAGATAGATGCGGCGTTTTTGAAAGACGTAAAAAATAGCGGATGGTATATTTTTACCACAATAAATATATATATGTTTCCATCTCACAAAAGTTATTCTCTGTACACGATAAAATATAAGACAACATTCCACCAACTGTTCGAGTATTTCTTATCTCGGAGTAAAGAAGTAGGAAAAACACAAATTCTTCGTGACTTAACAGGCGTTCCGCCATGTCAAAGATTAAGTACCCTACAAAACGGGAAGGTAAGCTGTTTTTCGTCCATTTTATTAAACTAAATGGTTTCTGCAGACCTGAAAAACTGCACGTTTTATAGAGCGGGAAACTGGACCATTACCGAACGCTATTTTATATGTATCCGAGTTTGAACGTGTTGTTCTTCGCTCCATGGAGCTCCGTTTTACTACGATTGGAGGTCATTTTTCTTTTCTCTATATCTTTCATTTAAGATATTTTTCGAGTGGCTATCTTTTAAACCTCGGACATTGGTTCCTTTCTGCAGACAGAAATTCATTTATTTTTACTTTCTCGACAAAGAAACAAAGAGAACAAAGTAACAAGCAAGTAAACAAAAAAAAAGCGATGTAATCGTCAAAAAAAAAAAAAAAATTCCACGTCTAAGTTTGAAAAACGCACTTTTGAAATTATGTTTGCATGTGAAAAGAAAACGCAGAAAAACTTTGAGCTGGAACGGATGAAATCTGTTATGTAGTTTGTATGCCAAATTTGTAAATTATATTAAATTTTGAAATAAAATCATTCAACGGAAGTCTGTCCGGCTATCCTAATGCATGCAAACACGATAACTACAAAACATAGGAAATCTAAATAGATAAAATTTGGTACACAACATCAAAAATGTAGATCAATATCAAATTTGGAGCTAAATCCATTTAGGTGTCCCAAAACTCAGAAAAATTATCCATGGAAGAAAAAAAACATCCCTTTTCCAACCGATCTAATTTACAAATGAAACAATTGTGAAATTTGAAAATTTTACCGTAGAATATTCATAAACAATTACATTATATTTCATGTTTTCATGTAATTTCAAGAAAAGTTTTCAAGAAATTTCAGTTTACATTTAATCGGTATTGTTTTAATTTTTTCCTCAATGACTGGAAGTTTTGATAGTATAGTTAAAATTTTAGTGCAATAGCTCGTCAAAAAATAAGCTGTATTATATATGTATATACTTGGAATGAAAATACTTGGATCCATGCAGCCAAAAGAAAAATACTATTCGTTAAACTGTTTGTTTTAATTAAAGCATTATTAATTGATTCCAAGTAACTGCTTATATTCCTCATTTATTGAACAAAAAATAACATTAACATTATATTTTTAAATATTTCATGTGTTATAAAATCATTTTGTCTTATTTTTATATGAGCAAAGATTATTTCTTGCTAATTTTCAGTCGTACCTAAGAGAGGAAAAATTAAAAGTTATGTTCAGTTCTAATATGTAAAGTGACAATATGATGCATAGAAAATGTCTAGATAAAACGTTGTAGATAAAAAAAAAATGCTACAAATTTTTTGCTGAATAAATTAAAAACAAGCATAAACATCTTGTTATTACAAATTAGATATGCTTATCAAAAATATCTCGATGGCTTGAATATTTCAACGTTTAAGGCATGATTCAAGGTAATTCTTATGAAATGCATCAAACACATATTTTTATAAATTTTATTGAAAGGTTGTGAAAAAATAAACAAAACGTGGGACATAAAATTAACGAGCCTAATAAGAATTTCGATGCATTTTATCATTTTCTAAAATTGAAATTCGTTATTAATCAATATTTGAAAAATGGATTTATAATTAGAAACAATGACTTTTACTATCAATTTCCTAAACTTTCCATCTGGATCTCAAATTTATTCAATCTACTAATTATTATATTAAAATATATTGAGCTTATAAATATGGTTATAAAAAATTGAGTAACATTCAAATAAAAAAAAAACACGAGCTGGAATATCACTTTCACATTTTTAGTATCAAGCTAATGTAAGTACGATTGCTATAAAGTTTCAAGGTCATCCTTTACTTCTCATTTTTTAACACTGTGACCAGTTTTTGAAGTGGAATGTTCGAAGTCATGCAGAGAATATGCAAACTTCTTTCAAAGAACTTTTTCAGAAAGACTCGCTATCTAATCGGTTAATTTTAAAATTCTAATAATTTTATTCAAATTAGAATATTCAAGATATCTGAAGATTCATGACCTGTATTAAATTTCATACACTTTAATAGACAACTTAAATTGACAAAAAAAGTAAGCCTAAGGGGAGGCATCTATTTCAAGGATGGAGTTCCGGGTTTGATTAATTATTAATAATGAAATATGATTAAAAAGAAGAAAAAGTAATTTTTTTATAAGCTAGAAGAGGAAAAACAGCTTTATAAGACTTTATACTTTTTGATCTTTTTTGTCTTCCCTTCCTGTCACTGAAAAAAAGCAGCACAAAATGTTTATATAAAAAATGAAGCACAGGAAGAAAAAAATATATTCGTGATACCACGAGCGGCAACTATTTTATCCGACGTGACAGCCCATAGCTACGTTCATAAAGCCCAGCCCTACGATCGGAGAATTGGGGGGAGGGGGCGACAGACGAACTCTTTCACTCTAAAAGCGAAAAAATCATTCGAATCAGTATCGACAAAGCGATACCGGTAAAACGATGGAAGAAAATTGCCCTTATCAATCGCACCAATCACTCCACTACCCACCCCTCGTATTAACCCACCGGAACAACCCCTCCCCTCCCCGCCGGGGCGCTTACAAAGCTAACGATATGTAGCGAAAAGCGTGCCCAACTCCTGATGTACACTCTCCAGATGGTGCAGCCCCTGCATCCATCTTGATCAACGTCAGGCCGAGTGGGCCACTCGCGCCCTGTGATCAGCCACCGATGGCCCATTAATGGGTCAGGCGAGTCGGTTATTGGAACTATCAATTTCTCATAGGGCGGAAAGGACGGGTGACGCGTGGCCGCACGTCCACCGGCCATGTGGACAGAGTGGAAGTGAATTAGTAATGGCCGATAGCAAGCACTCTTGATGGCACCATTGGGTGCAACAGTTGCAGTTGGTCAGTCGGCGTGGTTGTGGCCCATCTCTCAATTGGGCCCCCACCATAGACATGTTTGGTGGATTCGCAGTTATTGTTGGGACACGTGATGGAGGAGGGCTCTTGAAGAGCTGGAGGGACCTATGTATTAGATGACAAAACGGGTGGCAGTTACAAGATAATCAGCCCTGCTGTGTCGGGACTTTTTTTTTATTGTAAATCATTTATATATATATTTTTGTAGATAACTACATATATAAATATTGTCAAATAATTCGTAAATTATTTTTAACAAAGAATAATGGATTTCTTGATTCAATGAAAATCATAAAAAAGAATATCGAAAACACACACACAAAATGCACGAATTATAATTAAAAAATTAAATATAATTTTATTGTACAAAAATTGAGCATAAAAACTAAGTGAAAAATATATAATACTAAATAAGTTTGTTTTTTTTAAAAAAAAATAACGTTTGATCTTTAAACCTATTAAACTATATAAAGGCTATAATATTGGAAAATTATACTGTATAAATAAAATTTTGTTTCTTTACTTAGTTCAGAAATTTAATTTGTGTCTTATAAAAGAAATTGATATAAAATGAAATGCTAAAAATTATATCAAAAACATTACTTGCTTCTCATTGATAAAATTTTGTCTTTAAAGTAATTTAAAAAATTATTTTAATTTTGAAATAATTGATAAGTTTTTATTGAAATTTTTCTTTATCAAAAAGATAATAACTGCATTCTTTTAATAAAATCTGAATAACAGTAATTAAGAACAATAATATCGATAATAATCAGAGTATTTGCTAACTAATATGCTTTCACTGCGATTGAATGAGTACATTTAAATAGCATAACATTTAGGAAAATACGCATTGCAGTAACATATGAGTTACTCTCAAATATTTCCTAAAACAAATAAACTGTACTCTTTATAAGATAACATTTTAAAAATCTGTGACTGAAAATTTTAGAAATATAATTTAGACTAATTTTTATACTGCAACTTTAAGCACAAATAACATAAAGTAGTTCATTTGCTTCAGAAAACTGTGAACAAGAGTTGTTTCATTTTAGAAGTAAAAATGGTGGTAGTGGTGGGAGAAGCGAAAAAGAAACTCGATGGAAAATCTTGCAATTGAATAAAATTCAATGTTTTTAAAATTTTTATTCCATGCATTCCCAAGTTTCTGCTTTTTTTTTTTTTTTGACTATTTAAAAGATATCAAATGTTGACAATTAACGTTTCTAAACAACGAGATATCTCATTAAACGAGAATTAAAAAAAAAGAAAATGAAGAAAGAATTTCGAAAAAAGAGAGAGAGAGAAAGGATTTCAGGTTTTCATTTTTTTATTCGAAAAATTGAGCGAGAATTTGGCATTAATAACCCATAACTGTTGAAAGCATTATTGAACAAAAATAATGCATTCTTCATTCTTCCACCATTTTAAAAAACAAAAAGTTGCCTTTTTAATGTTGCCAATTCAGTATCATACAATCCCCCCCCCCCTGGATTTTGAGATTTTTAAAGCATTTTCGTGCATAATATTTAAAATACTTCGATTGTTGCATTAGAATTCACTTCGTTTTTGTTATTTCATCATATATTTAATGACATATAATCAGGATCAGGAAATCAGTAAAGAAAAGGGAATTGGAAAAGAAAAGAAAATTATGTTTATTACCTACAGTTCAGGACGAAATTAGTGGTAATGGTTCCGACGAAACTTTCTCGCATACTCCTGAATATATTTTTTATCCCTTTCTCGCCGCGTAAAATTGAAGACTTTGAAAAAGGCCGCCAATGCGCTGCATGCCATTGATAAACAATAGTTACGAAATATGGATCTTTGGCGCAAATGGCGAACATTTTCACTGAACTGTGACAACACTTGGCACGGAGCTACAATTTGTAATCATATAATAATATACTGAATTTTATTTATTTAAGTCATTGAGATCATGAGTTATCGCATTTACATGCATGAGACAATACAGACCGACAGATGTTCAACTGTTGGACAGATGTGATTCAAAATTTTATAAGAATCTACATTTTAAATGAAAAATCTGTGTGAATTTATCTATCTAATTCTTTATGTTTTATAGTTACTACGTTTACTTGTACTCGAACAAACAGGCAGATATATTTCCTGTAAATGGATTTCGTTCAAAATAAAAATCTACAGTTTTGCCATAATTGCCAGTACTAAATTTCATTCATGTGACTAAAAGCGTTTTTGAGTTATTGTGCTCAGAGACAGACAGACAGACTATATGCAAAAAACTGTGTTTTTTTTTTGACACAGAGAGGTCTGAAATATGGAGATTCCTCAAAATCCCGAATTTGAATTTTTTAACTGTTAGAATATTTTCTGTGTATTCATATACGAAAATGTAAAAAGTCTCAATATAATGAAAGTTACAGTTAGAAGGTGGATTGCCAGAGAGTTACAATTTCAACTGCACTGCTGTCATAGGATGCCATTCTATCAGGATTGTCCATAATAAACAAAACAGGTATAAACTGTTAAAATAATGCAGCTATAAGTCTACCATTATCTGATACTTATAAAGCTTTTTTTAAAGAAATAATTAGCATCAAAGTTTGCTTATTTAAAATAAAAAGCAACTGATATTCTAGAAAAATCAACAGGTAGGTACCATACCAATATCTACCATAGGTAGCTCATAAATATGTATAAATCAAAAGCATTTTGAACTAAAATCTTAAATGGCATGAACAATTTCAAAGTTAATTTTACTTATACACCCATATATTTTTATTTGTTCGTTATCTCGTTGATCCACCAGACTTTAAGAGTTACTGAAAAATAAACGAAGCAAACGCACTATTAGTTTTACTATAGGAAATATCTAACAGAAGAAATGCAAAATCAATGCCGCATTTTTTTGTAATACAAATTTCTTTGTAAACAAAACAAAATACGTCTCATGATTATTTGAATTTAGGACCAACTGGAGCTCTAGGAGATGAAAAGTATTAATTCAGAACCAATAAACAAACGGTGTTTTATTATGGGTGTCATTTTAAAGATTTAAATGAAGAAATAAAAGATCAATGCAACATCATTATGTAGAAGTTCAAATTCCTCTGCATATAAAACAACGCGTTGAACTGTTACTTCAGCTTCAGTTTAGCAGCTTCTGGAACAGCACAATTCCAAACAAACAGACAATTAGTTTTAGTGTGGCATTTAAAGATCCAACTGAAGAAATCAAAGATCAATACATCATTTTGAGGAGATTTATTTCGAATTGCTGCCAATAAAAAAAATAAAAACTTTGAGCCACTTCCTCAGTTTTAATTTAGCGACTACCGAAAAACTAGTAGTTTAAAAGCAATGCAAAATGATGAATATAAAACACAGCGTTTCACCGTTACTTCAGCTTCTGTTTAGCAACTTTTGAAGCAGTACCCATTCGAAACAAACGGAAAATTAGTTATAGTGCGACATTTAAAGATCAAAGGAAGGAATCAAAAATAAACACATTATTCCGAGGATATGTAATTCAAATTTCTCTGACAGCAAAAATAAAAACAAAAACTTTGAGCTGCTTCCTTAGTGTTCATTTAGTGACTACCGAAAACTAAATGATGAAAAATGATGCATATAAAACAAATTGTAGCACCGCTACTTCAGATTCAGTTTAACAACTTCTGATACAGTACAAATTCGAAACAAATAGACAATTAGTTTTAGTGCGGTATTTAAAGATCCCACTGAAGGAATCAAAGATCGATACATCATTCTGAGAAAATTTAATTCGAATTGCTCTGCCAATAAAAAATGAAAGCTTTGAACCGCTCTCTTAGTTTTAATTTAGTGACTACCGAAAACTTAATATATAAAAAGCATCAATTCAAAGAAAACGAGCTGTTAGTTTTACTGTGGGAGACTTTTAAAGAGCCAAATCGAATGAGTCACTCCTCCCACCCACGCTATCCTCTCTCTCTCTTCGTTCGAAGAGATCGCCGAAACGAATCCTTCTTTCGTTCTCTCTGCGGGTGCTGATGATTGCATGAAAATTTTATTAAATGCTGTCAGAGTTTTCCGCTGAGAAACGACGCTGGACCTCTTGAACTCGGGGATCATCTTAAGTAATGGGATTAATGAATGCGCTCCTAATCATCCACTGACATGGCCAACATCCTGCCCTTAACGACTTTGTGGACCCTGCCTTAAAACGGAAGCACTTGACTTTTAATTCCGCATGACAGAGCGCTCATAGGAAAGCCATCGTTCATATTTAAAGAAAGCGCGGTGATGAATGTCATTTGGTGGACGGCCGACTCGCTTCCATTCATTCACACGGGACGGGGAATTAATAATTTTGGTAGGAGAATGCTGGATTCGGTTCACTTTCACCGGAAGGCTGAGGATGGGATTTTTAATTTTAATGAATTATTTGGTAAAATTCTGATTGCCATCAAGCTGTTGTCGCTTTTAATGGGGAATGAGGTTTTATGCTATCCATGATTGCAGTAAATAATGAATTATTTGTGTACTTAATATGTTTCAGATTATTTTGAATAGCAGATCAATGACGATAAATGAAGCTATATATTTATGGAAAGCAGAGTTTCAATATCTTTTTTTTCTGTTTTTAACAGGAATTTTTTTTATAAAAATAAAATTATGCCAGGAAATAAAAGTTAGAAAATGAAAATAAAAGCATGGAAAAACAAGTTAGAATTCTCGTAAACAAAATTAAATGAAATTAAGTTGGCAATTCAGCAAATTTTAAAGCAGAGTTTCAACACCTTTCTTTTTCGTTTTCAACAGGTATTTTTTCATAAAAATAAGACTATACCAGGAAATCAAAGTTATAAAATGAAAATAAAGTTTTGGAAAAACAAGTTAAAATTCTCTTTAAAAAATTAAACGAATTTAAGTTGATAATTCAACAAATTTTAAATGTTACTAATGTCCAATGATTAACTGCTATTAAATTTTTTTATGTTATAAATGTTTTAAATGTTATTAAAACCTAAAAGTTACTGATGTTTTTTTCTCTCAAAAATATAAAATAATTAAGGAAAAAGTGCTGAATTTTTCACAACTCCATTATTTTTCTGTGCCCTCCCCCCTTCAGAATTGCAGAAAAGATCGAAATTAATCTGATTTTAAAACATTACTCTATGTCATATATAATTCTTCTCTATTATAAAAGGTAAATCAATAAATTTCTTTTTCAAGCTGAAATTATATTTTTCCCTCAGTAAATTGGTCATTCCATACTTTTCTGAGTTAACAAAATCGGCAATTTAATATCACAACTTTTGTAAATTGCCATTGATGGGTTACCAACAAACGGATCATTATTGACTAGTTTTTAACTTTGGTCTCATTTAAGGAATTTAGTGCTTTTAAAACGCCTGATTATAATAAGAACAGTCTATAATAGTATTTTGTAAATGTTGTATTTATTTCAATATGTTTTATTTCATTCTTAATGCAAATTCAACAATAAAAGTAGATATTTCAGTATTTTAATACTGTTGGGAAAGGGATCATAGCTCTAAAATTACTATTCAAATACAATCACAATTCTAAAATAATTATT
>JAPMOR010116093.1:424752-509461 GCA_026543865.1 Argiope aurantia
AATTATTCAAATACAATCACAATTCTAAAATAATTATTCAAATACGATCACAATTCTAAATTCAATATTCTATTGATATAATTCAAATTTTTGCAATGTCATGCTTTTTTTCCCTTTGATTACAGTTCCTCAAAAGTATTTTTGTTTGACTGAGAAACATTTGAGTAATCATAATATATATGTGGGTAGATCGCAAATCCTCTTTATATGTATATGACTATAGTAAATTGCATATGAAATTTTAGAGATCTTCACATCGATGCCTTTCAATGAATTACTCTCGGGAGTCAAACAACCGAATTTTTCATCCTGAAAACTTAAATTAATTTTCTTATAAAAATTGTTGTAAAGCATAAACTAGTTGAAAGGATTCGACATTTTCATTATCCAGAGAATTGTTAAAAAGATTGTGACATTTCCTAAAACAAAATGTCGCATAATGGTTTGTACGCTTTAAATTTTGTGAGCAAAAAAAGAAAAGAAAACAAGAGCACAATAAAAAAAATCATTTACACATTAAATAAAGATTTTCAAAAAAAAAAATGGGCATAATTTTTTTTATCTCTTGTTATGCTTTGAAAAAGTGAGATGAATGCATAATTTAAAATTTGATAAAGTAATTAATAATTCTTTTTTTAAAATTTTCCAATGGAAATTATATTTTCTTTCATTTGTTTTATGTGGTATAAACTTATTTTCAGATATTTCTTATTTGAATTAATGAACTTTCCTGAACATTCTAATTTTGTTCTTTTTGACTTTCTAAAATGCATTAAATAAATATTAAAAACTGAAACAAATTAGAAATATTTAATTTCATTTTATTATCATTTCATTTATTTATAACATACAATTAAAAGAAAAAATCATATATTTAATTTATAGAAGGTATCCATGTTTATTGTTTGTTTGTTTAAATTTAAATATCCCTCTAACAGAGATTTCAATATGATGGATATCTTCAGAATTTCAAAGAACAGAAATGATATTTTGATTTCTCACCTGCGGTTAAAATCTTTGTAACACGTACGTATCTATCATAAACCAACAAATGTTTTTTTCCTGTTGCATATGATTTTAAACAAAAAAGGATACGCTCTATAGAATGTGCCATCTACTTGAAAAGCTAAACCGTGCGTGAAAAATTCAATTTTATTATTATTATTTTTCCTTTAAATATTAAATACATGGGAAATATGATAAACCTTCTAAAAAAGACAAAAAAAATGCAATTAAATTTTTAATGAATGTTTCAGAAACCTCTCGAAGCAAACAGATCTACAAACAACTGCTAAGAGATATTAGAGTGATATATAAAGGAAATTTGAGCACCACCCCTTGTGTTGCCGGACGTTTCCATTGGCAGAAGACCGATGAACATCGGACACACATGGCCATTAGTCACCGCGTTATGATTCAAGGGAGATAGTCCATAAAGGGTGCTCCAATATCATCAAAAAGGTCGATGGAACAACCGCCACAATCCCTACGAATACACTCCTCGTAACCAGGTTATTAGTGTCAAACGTCGTTACGTACCGATGCAACTGTCACGGAGATTAACTTGACTGTCTCCGGCCATGGCAGTAGGATGGTAAATTTAGCATTTAAGAACTCATCAACTATGCACTGGCCTTGTCGAGTGAATTTCGGCGATGAACCGTCCGAATCGTCCGGCGTTAATGGGAATGCGGCAGACCACTGTCCATTTGCAACCACTGCTTGGGTGATTAGCGTCAAACAAGTAGCGTGGCTTTAAAATCTTCCCCTCTAAAGTGTGTTAGGACGTGCAAATGCGTGACAGGTTTGGTCAGTAGGAAATTTTAGATGTGGTTATTATACGAGGAATGTTTAAAGATTTAAAGTTAAACATGCTAAATTTTCATAGATCTAACTGCTGAAGAAGATTTCGGATCGTCTAAGTCGTACAAGTTGGGTGTAACAGTTGTAATTTAAACTATCTTTGTAGGAATAGATATGGTTTGAGAATATGTCTTGGATGTCGAAAGTAATTGTTTATATTTGATCAGAAGTCCGTGCGTGTAGGATTGTAAAGTTGTAATATTGACTTGCAAATTTGTAAATGCTGTAGTCATCAAATAAAAAGATTAAAAGAGATTTTTAAGTCCAAAATTTATCTGGTATTTAAATTTTGTATGCAATAAATGGAAAAAAAAGAGAAGTGGTCACAAACACAAAAACGAAAAGAATGAAATACTTTGTGCTGTAAGTAATTTTTAAATCTTGTAAACTGTCTATATCATTAGCTCATTTTCATCATTCGAAAAAGTGGAAAATTGGTCCGTATCACCAAATTTTTTTTAATTTTATGAAGATAAAAATATTTCAAAGTGATTAAGAAAACGGAAAGCAAAATGGCATATACAAAGTATTCATAATTTTATTTAGTTCAATAAAGTTATACAATCGAAATAATTTGTGAAATTAAATTTAATAGTTTTACACAATATGATAACACTTGAAATGCTCAATACATATAACCACACATCATTTATCACATTTAATTTATTCTCCTTTTATGTGATAAGCAAATTATACAGCATTTACCAACCACCTGAAAGGAAGTTATTTCAAGAAGTATTAAAAAATATTGGCCAATAAATCTTGATGGTCAAATTGCAATTTCTCAAGTTGTTGTTCCTTTTATTTTTTATTTATTTTGTTCAATTATTTCTTCTACTGTTTCTGCTTGAAGATGTGTACTGTTCTGTTTTTATGAACAGCTTTGAAAATAACGTTAACTGTTTAAAAGACTAATGTCAAGATGTTTTGTTTTTGTAAACTTCCTGAAATGGTTTGGAACATGGAATTTGAATTCACTTTGGAATCATGACTTTCCACTAACTGCGTACTGTGGCTATGATCTCTAATGTTATGTTCTTATACACATAAAACTAGAGCCCATACAGAGCTTTGATGATATGATCATGAAAATTCTGCGCATATATGTGCTTATGATGCAAATCGGTTAAGTATTTTTAGAAAATCTTAATAATTTTTTTTTCTGTTCTAGATTCTAACCTTTGGGAAATAAGTTTAGTATCTGCCGGTATTTGCTTAATAATCTGCTATTTTATTTAATGCAAAAATATTTAATCAATTATTATTGGTACCATGTTCTTATCAAATGATTTGTATAAAGCTTTCTATTTAAGAATCATTGCGGCTGCGGTGGCCTGGTGGTAAGGTCTCGGCCTCGGAACTGGAGGGTTTCAGGTTGGAAACCCGATTTCAAAGAAGGACCTCCCTTGTAAGCGTTTCTTGTGCATGTTAAACCGTTCGGGACGGGCCAAACATCATCCCGCTAGAGTTGTGGAGAGGGGGGTGCCTGCTAGGGTATCGTCCTCGTCATCTGACCGAGGTTTAAAATTGAGAGGTCAGTCCCAAAAATAGCCCTATTGTTGCTTTGAAACGGGATGTTAATACAACTAAACTAAGAAATCCTTTCAGATTAATTTTAAAAATCCCTTGTAATGAAACTTTCTCTTTGCATTATTTTACACACGGTCTTTCTTGGAATGGTTTGGATATTTTATATTTTTCTAATGAAATATTATCTACTTGATTGAATATGAAACCTTCATAAAACTTTGTTTATACATCAGTATTTGTGATCAAAATTCAAAATATAACAAATAATTACAGCAAAGCTCAAAATTATGTCACATATCAAATCAGTTGTTTAAAGCTATCCAATTAGCTATGAATCAGTCATTGAAAGCTCATATATGAGAAAGAAAAAAAAATTAGAACTTGATGGAATTCTAACGCTTTTGTAAAAAAATGTTTTTTAAATATATATAATTTTTCTAATATTTAAGCCAAAATATTCTTTTACTTAAAATTTCACAGTACAAAATGTGCAAAACACTTTTCTATCTTCTGCCTTTTTTTTTATAAAGATAATGAGAAAATATGCATGGCCAAAAAGTTTTTATCTTTTATTTTCTGGAAAAATAACAATTTTTTGGAAGTTGTAAAAAGTTTTTTCCCTTTAAGTTATAATTAATTTGTGAAAATTAATACAAATTTAACTTTAGCGTTTAACTAATGCAAGAAAAAAAATTAAGCAATATAATAATAATAACAATTTTTTTATGAAACAGAAATACTCAAAATAATTTTCAAGTTCAACAGTAAAACAACTTTATAACTTTATATGGAATTTTTATACCTCTAAGATAAAAAAAAAGTATGTATGTTTGTATAAACCTCGATCTCTTTTTTAATTTTGCAGTATTGTGTATGAAAATTAGAAAGAATTTTATTTATTTACTACAAAGTAAATATTTAGCTAATTGCCCTGAAACATTTACATAGACATTTCTAGAGAGAAAATTTTTCATTTGTGTGAAAATTTTGAAATAAATTTATCTAATAGTTCAGAATTGTATATATTTGAAGAAAATTCATATATTTGAAGAAAATTCTAGAACGATTATCTAGAACATAAATAAACAATACTTAAATTTAAAAGGTGAGTACTAAGACTGAACAATTGTGAGTGTGATTTGAACCATGGCCGATTGCCAGATGGATGTTCGACAACTGAGTCACAGGGTTTGTTAGAACGATCATAAAGCGCATAATAAATAAAAATCATCATATTTCAAGACCTTCAGAATAAATCCAATTTATTCACCAATAAATGAATGAGCTTGAGCAACTCATTGGCAAACGTTTAATAAAGTAAATGACATCGTTCACATTCTGTTATAAAATAACACATAAATAATGTTATAAAAAAATTCAGACCATAGATACGAACTTTGAGACAAAAATTGCTTTACCGACATTTTCTATCAAGCGTTTTCGCCAATAAAAATTATTTTATTATTATCATTCACATTCTCAAGTATTTTGACAAGTATTTACTGAAATTCTACATATAGATATAACTGCTTATATTGCTATATAATCCATTTTTCATTCATTCTAGTTGAAGCTTTGTGGTATGGTAATTTAAAAAGAGATAGAACGAATTCTTAAACGTTTTCACACGTGATAATATAGTCAGATTTCATGGAGATATTCTAGATCATTTTCATGCATCTCCTGGAATGAAAACAAACAGCAGCACACGTCAGTTACTTAGTATTCGTTATTTATGTCTGGAAAAAAGTATTCTGAGAATAATTTTCTTATCTCTGTCAAGCTGTCACTCATTTTAACAAGAATATCTTTTTCATCGAAGATTGGTGCACACGTTCAAAAACTCCACTCTTAACATTATTTCATTTAGTCGATTAGCCATTTTTGACAGCCAAATCACATTTAATGAGTCACCCACTTAACGGCAATTAATTCTGTTATTACTTTATCATTATCCCTAAGCTACGGATACAGCGAATGTGATAAAAAAAATGTAACTTCTATACAGTTGTTATTATTAGAAGAACGTTATTTTTTTTTTCGTCGTATAAGCGCATCTTTACTTTCTTGGGGTATTAATTACCGTTTAATCAAAAGCAGCGTTCTTCTTTCAAGATAAAACATGCAACAACGAGCACTTTCATTAAAAGGACACAAAGATTATTTTTCTGTTTTTTATCCCTTCATATATTCTCATAGCTTTCTACGAAAGAGACCTTGTTTATCTAAGCAACAAATAAGTCTAATTTGCACTTCACTTTGTGCACTCATAAGATAACGCATTCAGACAGTTAAAAAAAACTAAAAGGTATAATTAATAATAGAAATTTACTTAATGAGGTAGGGTATTATGTTTGAAAAAACCCAATTAAAAATGATAATGATAGCAAAAGTTAAAAAATATATCTAATAAAAAGCATTTAATACGAAAAGACATAAAATTAAAATAATTTTGACATTTTATTAAATTTGTTTTGTTGTTAATTACCCGCGTTTTCATCAAGCGTAAAAATGATTATTCTATATATTATATTTAGGATAAAATATTTATCTAAATGTCTAAATATTCAAAGATCTTCTATATTCTTATATGTTTTAATTAACACATATACCAAAATATTTAAAATATAATCTTCTGGTTGTAGCATAAACATCTGAAACAACTGTCATACGAACATGACTTTATTTTTATTTATTTATTTTTGTAATTGGGTGGGCTTGATTGAGAAAATTTTAAAAGTTTAATCATTCTTTCAACTTTTCGACAATGTTAGTTTCATTTTTACAAGCAGCTTTACTGCCATTATCAAGATATTTTTCAAAACGATGTATTGTTTGTATGAGCTTTTTTTATAAGATATATTCGTAAATAATTGGAAATATGGAGTCCACGATTGGTACTAAATCGTAAATGCGAAATAATTATACAATTTTTCTGGAAAAGTATTTGAATTTTTGGGTTAGTGAAAGAAGACTTACGATCAATTTCTGGGGTACTTCAAATGGCAAAGTCGCAGCTTTGGAGCTGGAAGATTTAAAAAGTTCCCTAGGAAATGCTATTCCTCATTGGAACAATATTACTCAAACTGGGTTTCCAGTCAACTTACACCATAGCTTTTCTTCCCATAAATTTCTGATGAACTGGTTTTTTTCAAGCGATAAAATCCAGTTCTGAAACTGTTGGGTTGAGAATTGACTTAGGAATTTCGATTACCTATTGGAACTATGAAAACTCCTCTCGATTTCCAGTTAACTTACTTCATAGATTTTCTATTTTTCCTTTTCTTTCTTTCTTCTTCTTCTTCTTTTTTTCTCTTTTTTTATTTCCTTTACAATTTCAGATTTGAAATAAATTTTTAAAAAACACAAATTTGAAAAAATAATCTGGATGGCCTTGGGAAATCCGCTTTCTTTAAAACATCAGTGAGCCTATTATGTATTGAAATCAGATTATTATGGGTAAAAATCGCCCCGCTGGTATGGTTTGTAAGTTTGGGGAGAGGTTTGCCATTTTTGTAAGTTTGGAGAGAGGATTGCCATTTTAGCGGTATTCAATGTGATCTGACCTCATTTCAAAATTACGAGATCTGCAGTAATATTATGAGACTAGATATTTATTCAGTTAGCTGCTTCAAAAAAGAAAGACTATTTAAATATTTTATTCATGATATGAATTATATATATTAAATGATGAATTAACAGATAAGTCCTGACTCCACATGAAAAACGCAATAAAATAGCGAGTTTGAAAAATATAATTACAAGATTCCATATTAATTATCAGGACGCATTATAAAAATTTATTAAAAATTAAAAAATAAGAAAAATAATTAGTAACCTAGAAAAAAAGTCTTTAATAGTGTATTAAAAAATGAGAAATAGATTATTTAAAATAAAACATCAGAAGATTAAAACAAAAGAAAATTATATAACAAACATAATAAAAAAAATCCTAAACTTCCGAATCCTAAATATGATTCTATACATTTTTAATATTTCCATTACAGTCTCACAATTTTTATTTACACATTCCAATTTTTTTACTTAAAACATTTTTTTTTATTCTGCCTTTTAATATCCCAACAAACGTACGTTTTCAAAAAAAAAAAAAAACCTTCATTAACAATTATTCCTTTTATCAAAATTGATATTTTAGTTCGCTAAGCTATTTAATAATAATTAAGAATAACTAAATTAACATTTGTGGTGAAAAATAAAATTTAAAAAATCTATGAATGTGTATTGATTCATGATGATTATGCTGAAACGAATATTTTCAGCATAAGCATACTGCGTTTCCTCTATATTTCTCTCTTAATAAATCGTTTTCCATTTATAGAAGATGAAAAAATTTTCAACAACAAAACAACGTCTTTCCCATCAAATACGTATCACAAATCAACATCCGCTATTGAAGCCTATTTTTAATCGAAATCACTTTTGCTAAAAAAGTGCACAGAAGCAAGCAGACCAGTTCCTCCTAATCATAACTGCGGTAGGTTATCTTTGTCACTTGCGACACAGAGTGAAATACGAGAAAAAAAAAATAATAACGCGAAAGGGAAAAGAGATTGAGAAAACAGGCCTAACAAAATGAGAGTATTAAAAAAAAAGAATCTATTTGCAATATGATGTTACATTAAAAGACATCTGTTGAAAAGCCTACAGCCCGCGTGTGTGGTCGACATGAGTGATATTGTCTTTCAAAATGCCTCTTTTAGCGAATGCGATGAGTGATTTTTCAACTGTTAAGCTAAGAGTTCTCTTGTGATATACCCTTTTCTTAACACGCTCCGAGTGTGTGAAGGCATCCTTTCCCTTGGCATATCAAGAACTCTTTCAGAAGTGTTTATATGAAATTGGCGATTTATGGCCGATAACCTAATGGTTGATGGTTGAAGAGATGCGCTGATAGATCCTTTCTCAATAATTTACTTAATTTGGAGTATCGGAATTGCGGGTGGGCTTCTCGAAATATGAGATGAAATATATATTTTTTTGAGTCGATATATGGGCAAATAACTGATTTGTATATGCATATTAGATAATGGCATTGATGTATTGAAACATTGAACATTGATGTAAGTACATTTTGTTAGAAATTTCTTAGCATCCTTTCCATATATTTCTATGGATGTGATATCTCATCCATCAGAAATATTTACTGAGTGCCAAAGACGAGATAAGACTTAATTATTCATAATATTTGTATTTATATCCTTCCTTATATGTATATTCTTTCGTAAAAAGTAAAGAATAGCATGAAGACTGATAGGAATTAAATTTTTTTCTTGCTAAGAGTATTTGAGAGATAAGAAAGGAATTTCAGTGCTTATAAAAATACTGTATTTCCAGAAGATGCAGAAAAGAAATGGAAGAAAGGAAAGAAAAGAAATACGTGGTGAAAATTATGATGATAATGTATATATATATATATATATATATATATATATATATATATATATAAGTAACCGATCTAAAATAAGAAATAGTTTGAAAACGAAACTAAAATGAAAACGAAAACAAAACAGTTTCCAAATCCAATTTAAAAATTATTTCCTATTCAAACTAAAACCAAAAATGGAACAGGAAAAAACTTCATAGTATTTAGAGAGCGCAAATGCAGCTACTTCTAAAACACAGATGAACTGATACAAAAGTATAAAAATCAAGTTAATAGGAAAACCAAATAAACCAAATAAAAAAATATAACAAAATGTAAAAAAGAATCCGGTCTGAAGACTTTTTCAAGGGTCGCCCTTAGGCTGGGATTCGAAAAAAGGGATTTTTTTTTTGATGTTGTTGTTGTTAAGGAAATGCAGACAATGAAGTCTAATAATGATTCCTCGTGACCCGAAAATCCCCTGAAATTAGGTCCAGGGGATATACCATTTTAACAGAAAGGAAAATACAAAACAACAAATTAGAAGAAAAACCACTAATAAGTAAAAATACAATAGCAAAAATAACAATAAAAACCAAAATACCATAAAATAACACTAAAGGAAAAACGAAAAGGCATGAGCATACCATCAGCAGTCAAGGAAATTTTAAGCTATCGATTGTGATTCCCGCTTATTAAAAACACAAAGCTTACGGTAATTTAGGTCAAAATTGTAGGCTCCCAGCGCCATCTATTGAGTGATATAATATGCACGGAAAGTTTTTTTTTTTAACTGTAATGTCAATTTTTTAATTAAACAAGGTATGGTTTGGGATTAATCCTTTGGATTAAATAAAAAATAGAACTTTCCTTGTATATTATATCACTCAATAGATAGCGCTGGGATCCTACAATTTTTACCTAAATTACCGTAAGCTTTGTGTTTTTAATAAGCGGGAATCACAATCGATAGCTTAAAATTTCCTTGACTGCTGATGGTATGCTCATGCCTTTTCGTTTTTCCTTTAGTGTTATTTTATGGTATTTTGGTTTTTATTGTTATTTTTGTTATTGTATGTTTACTTATTAGTGGTTTTACTTCTAATTTGTTGTTGTGTATTTTCCTTTCTGTTAAAATAGTATATCTCTTGGGCCTAATTTCAGGGGATTTTCGGGTCACGAGGAATCATTATTAGACTTAATTGTCTGCATTTCCTTAACAGAAAAAAAATCCCTTTTTTCGAATCCCTGCCTGAGGGTGACCCTTGAAAAAGTCTTCAGGCTGGATTCTTTTTTATATTTTGTTATTTTTTTTTTATATTTTGTTATATTTTTTTATTTGGTTTATTTGTTTTTCCTATTAACTTGATTTTTATACTTTTGTATAAAAATCAAGTATGTGTATATATATATATATATTTTATATATATAAAAAGAAAATGTGAGAAAATGAGGATATAATAATGATATGTACGAAAAAATGACGATAATTTTTTGCACAATTTTATTCAATTTGTCTTGTTTACTGCTTTGATGAAATTTTATAGTGAACTTTTCATTGATTGCATTATGAATCAAAGTTTTGAAATTTCATACACTTGTGTGGCCTTTAATATTAGTTGAACTTAATTACTTTTTTATGTCTAAATTAAATTATTTGGAAAAAATTAATAAAATTTTTATTTTAAACATGTGGCACCTCCCAGTAGTGGGTTTGTGAGACAGATAGCTTCAAGATTCTATAATATTTGTAGAAGTGAATTATAAATTAAAGACTACAAAATAGTAAATATTGAAAATAAAATTTATCTATTTAGTAAACTAATAAAATTGAATTTTAAAAATTAATTTATTGGCTAACTTGTTATTTCTATTTTATTAATAATTATTATTTGATTTCTAAGTTAAATTATTCGGAAAAAATTAACTAAAATTTTGTTTTAAACGAATGGGAGTTTGTAAAACAAAACTTTTCAATGTTCTATAATATTTGTAGAAGCGAATTACAAATTAAAGACTATAAAGTAGCAAATATTGAAAATAACATAAATCTATTTTTCAGTACACTAATAAAATTGTTTTTTTTTAATTAATTTATCTGCAAGCTTGTTATTCCTTCTTATTTATATTAATTAAATTGGCATTTGATTGTGAAAGATTTTATTAACATCTACAACTTCAATACCTCTAACACTTCGTAATTAATATTTCATCACGTCTCGAGTTATAATACGATAATGATTTAATTTTTGAATAAGGATATATTTCATGTACCTTCACTTAACAGTCATTTTAGAAATCTATTTTTGTCATCCATACCATATATTCTGGCATACATTACTGGATTCTAATAATTTGTAAATATTTTTGTCTCCATACTTTTCAAAAATGGGAAACTTAATTTCTAACTATCAGATATATAAAGAGTAGCGGGTAACCAGCAAACGCACCTGAGTCGGAATAAAGATAACAAAATATTTTCTTTGCGTCGACTATATTTTAAATATAATTCATTCATTTTGTAAATCTAATATTAATTTTAAAAATTTCAAGGGGAAGAAAATTAAAAGCTTTGTAACCCAACGAAGAAAATGAGAGTTTTAAAATGGAAATGTATCTATAGGTATTCTGATTAGATATATGAATTTTTTCCCACTTCGAATAAAAATCATGCTGACTTTTTCTGGATCTAATTCTAATAATAACATTCTAAATATAATATTCTTCCGTTAGCATTAATTGTATAGATCTTATTCAAAATAAAAAAAAATTGATAATAATCTCATATTGGACATTGTCATGTATTATGCCATGACTAAAATGATGTCATGATTAAAAATTCAATAATTATCTCATATTAAATTTCTATCATTTGTCAACCAATGAATACGGTCAAAGTAATGACAGACACCATATAATAAGGAAATATTATAAAATACCATAGTTAAGACCGGTGTTCTTTCAAAATGAAAGTACTCTCTATGATATATTTCTTATTGTTATTGAAAGCTGGGGTGAAGAATCAAATAAATTTTGATATAAGAACACACAATGCAACAGAATCCAAGAATTTCACTAAATATACTATAGGTTTTTCTCATTCGAGATGGTATCTTTGATAAAAGGATGTATCTGATCCATCGTACTTTATAATATACAAAATAAAGAAACACATTCAATAAATTTAAACGAACATTGACAGCAAAGTTAAATGTAGTATTAGGGGTTAGCATATGAGTAGAATCTATCACTATACTAACAATTAAAAACTTATGATATAAGAACTCACAATTCAACAGAATCGAAGTATACTTTCACTAAACGCGTCACAGGCCTTTCACATTTTAAGTTATTTTCTTTCTTATTTCCCCCCTCTTTTTTTTTTCTTTCCCCCCCTTTTCTTTTATTCTCTTTTTCCTAGTTTCTTCTCTTTTTTTTATTTTACTTTTTATAAGCATTCCCATACTTTTTATTCGTTTCATTTAACTATTTCATCTACAACTCAATCTCCAAAATAACTCATTGTGGCTACTCCCAGAAATTATTGCGTCGATCCCCAGGGAAGATAAAATATAAAATGCAAGACAACTCAAAATGCAAGACACAGCAAACAGCAAGACAACGAACTACTGATATTTGTTAACATAAGCTGTAGCATTTGTCGTGAGAATACCAAATAAATTAATTTCACAATATAAAATAATATAAAACCTCTAGGAATAATACTGAAAGTTACGACTCAATGTCTTAGACACCATTCAAAAGGAATTTATTATTTGTTGAATCTACCAATGAATTTTTTGATTGACTCTAACCATCTTGAAAGAATCCTTCAATCCCAATAAGAAATAATATTTCTTTTTCCCATTTTCCCTATGGGAAACATGAAGACTGCAATGTAATCGATAACTTGATATCTATTCTACGTTGGAGCCACATTTGTCATGACCCTGATATAAAATAATTTATTATATTACATAAAAATGTATTTAACATTTTTTAATGAAATAAATGTTTCCAACATACTTCTATTGTTTCAACATTTTTCTATCAGATTTATTATTTATTAAATTTTTGCCCTAGCTATTCTAACAGAATTTTTTCAATAGCTCCCATGAAATAATATTCTTCCTTCACATAATTACCTCATGAAACATGAAGACCAATCGCAACTCATAACTTGATGTCTATCTTATGTTATAACGCCACCACACGTCCATCAAAAAAGCTTCCCTTTCCATCTAGACATGGCACAATAAGCTTAGTCACCATATCACAAGAAAGCATCTCTAAGTCATCATCAAGGCAGATGTGGATTCCTATTTACGCACTCTTTCGCACACTCAATTTCATCGATGTTACTTAAAACTGTGACGGAAAATCGAATTACAGGCCCTCTTGGCACGCGCGACTTAATGGAACCATCACAGTGGACATCTCCCCAAATATCTCACTGACATTTCCCACCAAAGTCCAAAGTCCACCCGCGGGAATTCGTTCATAAAATAATTCACCTGATCGGTGGAAAATTTTCCGAACAGATTGGATGCAGCACTTTTTCCTCTAAACGCATCTGCGCGTTTGGGGTAACCCCCCTCTGAAGGCACGTGGCCTGGCACGCGTTTCATTTTCATGCCTCTTGTCATAGTACCTCCCCCAACCCCTGATAAAAACATCACAGTTTGATGGAAGGGGGATTGTGAACAGGTGGCGTGAAAACGTGAGCAAGGATTGAAATTGACTTCTATTTCGAACAGTGAAGTGATTGGTGTTAATAGAATGGTCATTATTTACCGCTTTGTGGATGTTCTGTTGATCGTCCAAAGAAAACCAACTGCCCTTTCTGTCGCAATCTGTTCATATTTAGGGCTTGTTTTTTTTTTTTTAATGCATTTGATATTTGCATTGTATTGACGATAAACCAATTTTCACATTCTTATTGTCAATCATATTTTAAACAGCGACAAAGTCTCCGAGTTGAAAAGCAATTTTGTTTTTTGCAATCAATGCGATTTTATTGCAATATACGAAAATAAACATATGATTCTTTTCAAAATAAAATCTGTATTATATGACGCATTTTAGTCAATATTTTAAAAACAGGATAAAGAAAACTCCTAATTTTATTTTTTTAAATTATTTTTACTTTAGTTAAAAAATAAAATACATAGAAATATATTTGTGTGGTCTCTTTTAATAAGATACTTTTCTAAAAAATAATTTTTTAAATACAGTTATTTTTTTTTCACACTGAATAGGTTTTATCAATGAATTAAAAGTATATTTCTCAAAACAAAAGAACAAGAGCAAAAAAAAAAAAAAAGCAATGACTCATTTTTTAATACAAAATATGCTTCGTAGATGAATCAACTAAAAGGTAACATTACCCAAAGAGTTCAGATAGAATTTTTATTAATTCATTTAATGTTTGAATTTCTTGAATATTTGTCCATATGGAGGCATTTTCTTTAAAGGAGAAATTCATTCACTTTTGGCCATTGATGACTCGCAATAAATATTAAAAATGAGAAATTCAATCCGAAAATGACTTAAAGTCCTGAAACTTTATCATGCTTATAATATAGAAAATGAATTAATAGAATTTAAAATTATTTGAATGTAACAATACATTTTCATAAAAGTTCACACTAGTGTTCATAAAACAATACACTTTATTAAGATCTGTAACCCACTAAATACTCGCGGTTGCAGGTGTTAATAATATAATAAGTATTAAATAATTTTATAACCTTTAAAAATATATACCATATTATTTTTCCAAGTATTTTGTTTATATTTGAACACAGTTACGCAACCAAAAATTAATTACTATTTTATGGATTTTCAAAATTTATTATCGGAAACTTCATAAAAGTTTTGCAACTTGTCATTCAAAAAGAAACTAACTGTAACCGAATAAAAATACAAGTTTTAGTTTTAGTTTTACTAAAATTCTGCTTTGAAGTAGCATTAATTTTGTTTTTGGATGGATTGATCAGAACGGAGCAGTTACCAGGTGACGACAATGAGGCTCTGGCACATCTGTTTCCTGTCATCAGACTTCTTCAGAGCATGAAAGTCAAGAAAACTGAATTCCATTGTCATATATGGTGTGCATCAGGACCACAAATAGAACAGAACAAAATTTGGACGGTGGATTCTTTGGTAGAATCGGAAGCAAGGATTTCACCACCAAGACACAGCGGCTTTCAGCGGAATAGCAGGAAACTTATAATACGGTGGTAATTAGTTTGGAATAGTAACATTCGAAAATTTTCGAATTTTTCTGCATTTTTACTTCGCGAAAGTAAATACAGTATACTCCCGAGTATCCGGTTCGCAATTATCCGGTCCAGGTTCCCCCCTCCCCTCATAACTAAATTAGGCACTACAAAATTTATGCTAAAATGTGAACAGCTTATACCTTTAACTTATTTTTTTAAATAAACTCTTGAAACGTGCAGTGCAGCATATAAACATATATAAACTACCAAAACACAGCCTTCTATTTTAACTCTACACGTTACCGACAAATGCTTCTATGATTTACCGGGCCACGTTCACATTCTACGTGGCTTGAGATAAACGGAAAGCTTAGTACTCAATAAGAAGCGAGAAAATACGTATTATAATAGTGAGTTTTGGTAAAAAACTTTGTCTTCTGATTTTGGTTGGCAAAGAGATGAGTTCATAGAACTCTGGCCTATCCGGGTTTTTTTTGTTATCTAGCCTGCCCTTCGGCCACGGGAATGTACTATATGTCTCAAAACATTGTTTTGAATTTGATTCTTTAAAATATAATTTTTTTCATTTTTTTAGTTGCTGTAAAAAAATTTCCATGTCAATTAAACTAATGTGGTAACATCGATTTTTCCACATGTCTTTTTAAATGTGCATAGTATATTTTGTATTGTACAAGGAGGAATAAAACTAAAAATGTAATTTAACCAGCTCTTTTCCGCATTTTTTAAAAACTTTAATTCACGTCTTCCGGTCCATCAAACGAGATGATTCAAGCCCTCATTACTTTAAAAGATTTTTAGTCTTTCTAACCCAACTCCCACATCCCTCCTTTAGCCTTCTTGAACTCCGTTTAAAGACTATCCATTTGGATGATGAGAGGGCGAGCCCAACACAAACACCCATCAAAAAATCGTAAAACCCACCTCTTTTCCTTGACAAAATTTTACGATACCCCTCCCCCTTCTAAAAACACGAGATTAAAAGAAGAAGAACCTAGCAAAACAAAAGGGTCTCAAGCAGGCATGTCTTCTCCGCTCTGAAGTCGAACAGACGTTACAACACGGGCTCTTTATATAATCCAGTTACAACGGCAAGTCACCGCGACCCGGGAACCCCCAGGGGAACAATATGGAGTTCCAAGCTACTTCATGAAAGCGGGAACACGGGAAAAGGGGAATTTTGCGCAGAGGCAAAAGGTCCCACTTCTCCTAATTGATATCCAAAAGCAGAACACTAAATCCCCCAGAGGACATACGCAGAGAGCAGTTATTGCACCAGAAAACAAGCGAAGCAGTAAGTATATTATATAACCTCACGTAACTTGTGATGCGTTGAGTTAGAGTTTTAAAATAAGGGGCTTCCCCGAATTTAACGGTCTTTTCGTCCCGTGGTGGGGCGCAGTTGGGCCAGGGCTTTTAAGAAGATGGAAAGTTGCTGAGGAGAGTGGCGCAACCGGAGGAACGCAACAGCGGAAATTGGAAACCTTATTGAATGTGGTTGGAGGAACAGTCAAATTTAATAGCTTTATTAACAACATTCATCAGGAATTTCGTTGTCTAATTGGATATATGTGTTCAATGTACGCCAAACTTTTAATGTATTAAATAGAAACATTTGTGGAAATTTCTCTTGAGGCAGCAAAATCTGTAGTTTTCATTGTTTGACATACAAAGCTGGGAATATTAACAATCTAACCAAAATGTTCATTTGATCATATTTGTAGTTATTCTGATTGATATAAAAGTAAACAGAATGTAAGAGTAGTCGATAAATGTGGAGTCATCTATCCAAATAAGGAGAAATTTTTGTTTTTCACAAAAAATGTTCTTTACATTTTTTAAAGATAAAAATAAAACAATTCAATTTAAAATAGAATTTTAAATTATAACTGCTTCAATATTCATTAAGGATATTTTTTGCACTCTCTCTCTCTCTCTCTCTCTCTTTCTTTTTTTTAACTTTCCTCCAGTTTTGTATTGTTTAACTAGTTTTTTTATACTTAATGCAATATCTCAAATCATTATCCAACATCTTTGAATAAAAATCCTCTATCATTCGACTATTGAGGCCTTATTTTAACAACATTCCAAATTCATTTCTTTTTCAAATTCTTATATTATTATTCTAACAAAATATGTTGCGATTTTTTTTTAGAAAGTTCGATTATGTTATTAAATAATATTCAGGTTGTGTGTTAAATTTTTTTGTCTTATTTATTTATTATTTTGTTTATAATTACTTTTTAAATTTAGATGTTGATTTTTTTTACAGGTGAAATAATGAAATCAGCTTTTTTGAAAGTGAACAAAAAGTTCTTTTTTATTTTAGTGTGCCAAAAACTATCTATCACTTAAAAATCCTTATACAGAGATTAAAATAAGAATCAATAAAAAAAAATATCTAACTTAAAAACTTGGGGATTGCAAATGAAAAGACTAGGCTTCAATCTGATCTTTAAATAATAAAGATTTAATTTTGGAATCCTGATTTGAATTTTTACCTGGAGGAAAACGTTTAAAATACAGACGGCGATACAATTACGATATTTCTCCTTCAAATGATTCACCATACCCATTCTAAGTTGTATTTTTCTATTTTTGAACTACAACAAGCTGCAAAGCCGACAATTATCTCATAAAATTTATCTCATATCTAGTTCAAACAAAATCCTATATTAGAGCCAAGTGATATCAACTTGTAATGGTAACTTTTCTGGCCAAGGCAATTACAGGAATAACAACTGTCCCCAGAAAGCTATAGTATTGCTCTATGGATCTGCAAAATTTTAGTAAAAGCAAGTGAGCAATTAATATACTAATTTTCCCCTTTTATGGTTTTTGTTAGTTTTTCAAATTCGTATTGTAATCTCTTATTGTAAATTAATCTTAATAAATAATTAATAGAAAACAGTATAAATTTTAAGGAAGTATAAGATTACTAACATAAAGAATTTTTTAGTTATTCTTATTCACTTCCCTTAAAAATAAAAATGTTTTATATATCACCATTTTTATTGTACAAAAAAAGTAGAAAATAATTTTTTTATTAAAAATATGGAAGCAAAACAAAATTATAACAAATATGAAAAGTTACTAGAAATATTCAAAGCAAATTATATTAGTTCAATAACAATATACTCTATTCGAAGCTAATCAATTTTTATATAAGGCACCATTCTGTTATCTTTGTCTAGATTCAATATATATATATATATATATTGACTATATATATGTGTGTGTGTGAGAGAGAGAGAGAGAGAGAGAGAGAATAAGAATCAATATAATTATAAGAATCAATATATGTAATCTAAGGGTAAAAATATTAAATATATATGTTAGTCTATTGAATATAGACAAAGATAACAGAATGGTGCCTTATATAAAAATTGCTTAGCTTCGAATAGGGTAATTAATGCATTCTATGTTGGTCTTACTTCATATATAGAGTGGACTAAACTTTTCCTTTCATGACACAGTTTAGCCTAGGATGACTTCTGTTCCAAAAAATATCCACTGAGCTAAACTAAACCCTATCCTCTGATGGCTTCAAAAAGCATTCGTTACAACGTTCTCTACATTTTTACTTGACATTCTAAATGCTGGCCAACACAAACGTCTAGATATTGTAATAATGTTGTTTGGACATTTTGTACTAATAATGTGGAAGTTCCGTTTCAAGGATGATTTGTGGCACAGTCAAGGTAAGTGGCGTGCAGGATATAATATTTTTCTGCTCTCAACTGTCATCAGGGGGTCATCAGAAGGTCATTGACACCCAGAATAATCCCCCCCCCCCCCTCTTGTCATATATTATTTCAAAAAAATTATAGTTCCCATGAAATAATATTCTTCCTTCACATAATTGCTAACTTTCAAAACATGCTAACTTTTTGTTTTTATAGCGCCATTTAAGGCATATATACCATGCAGGGCATATGTATGATTAATATGTAAATGATTATATATACATATATCCAGGGAATGATTAGTATTTCATTTTATCTTGAACTCTTAGACGTGATAATATTCTTCTGATTTCTTCTAGAAGCCATTTTCAGAGGTTAATTTCAGTGTTAAAGAGCTCATATCAAGTGATCAATATGGATTTCCATTTTAAAAAAAAGAAAAAAAAAGATTGTATTTCTTACAAATTATCAGAAAATTAAATATTCTCTCTAATACGAAACGTATTGCAAAATCTCATGATCTAAAAAGCCTAGAGGCAAACGATTTATACCATTTTTCATCTTACCCAATGGCTCGGAAAGCGGATAAATTGTTTAAGATCACGCGCATATGAACTGGGACGTCTTTTCAAGTCCATCCGCGTAAATCTGGAAGGCTGAGATGGTAGGGGTTGGATGTTTTAAGGTATTGCTGGTTTACGAGTGACTGTAATCTCGGAGAGAGGAGAGTCTATTGGATTGGCTTTTGGGGGAGGGGGGAAGAATATTAAAATGAGTGCTCCGGAATTTTGGTCACGCACTTAACAGATCTTGAAGAGATGGCCTTTTTAATAAGAACGATGGAAGGATAAAGATGTTGACTCCGGAACATATGATATATTCGAAGTGACGGGAATGAAAATTATGTCGCTTTATGGAAGGAGTTTAAGGGTGACTTTCTTTATTGAATACTTGAAGGAAAAGCTTGGATTACGTGTCTGTGTCGGGGAATTTTCTTGTTGAATATTTCTGTGATACTTTATCTAGAGACCATTTGTTTGTGAGTTGTGCGTCAAGATTTTGTATGTTAATGCTTTATAAGAAAGCTTATATTGTATTTATTAATCGGGCGCATTATTTACAGTCTACTACAGGATTTTGATGATTAAAAAAATGTAAATTTTTAAATATCTTATTTAAAGTTAAAAGGATGAGGTTTTTTTTTTTTCTGTCTACTGTGATATATTTCTCCAATTTTTCAGTTATTTCAAACTTATTTAACTGAGTTTCCATGTTAAATTGCCCTGTTTCTCCAAATTTAAATGTCATATTTCAAGTTAAAACTTCAACTGCTTTTTTTTTACATTTTATAGCTCATGCCCCTGTTATATTTCTTCTACCAATTAAGTTTCTATAAAATAAAAAAGCCGTGACACATTTACTTCTAAAATATGACGATAAAGCATTTATCTTGCCATTGCAATTTATCTAAAACAATAAAGTTAAAAATATGGAACATTTTAAAATTTTTGTAACCTGCAAGAAGGGCAGAAAACATTTAATAATATCGTATTATTATTAAAAATGAGCTATTTTACATATATTTATTTTGTTTTCGTTTTAAAACTTTTATTTGACTATCTTAAAAGTCAGTTCTTTTGCATATATTTATTTTGTTTTCTTTAATATGATTTGACTTTTTTCATATTTGCAAAGAAGTTTTAAATAAATTTTTATTCACTTCCTTACATTCTAAGGTTTTGGAATTTTGTGTTCATATACATTCTGGCTGATAATATTCTATTTTAATATTTTTAGAATTTAATTCTCAATTAATCGATTCATCCAATGAAATTTTTAAAAAAATACTAATAGCATTGTATGATAATGAATTACAGAAATAATAATTTTCAACACTTTTTAATATTTATAACAATGAAATATAAATTAAAGACTATAAAGTATAAAACTGCTAAAATAAAAAAAAAATCTGCTTTTAATATAATACTTAAAGTACATTTTTAAAATTGTGTTTAATTAATTCATTAAGGCCTATAAGTAAAAATGATATTTGTTGCATTAAAAAAGCAAGTGAACTATCTCATTTTTTTTCCAGAAAAATGTCAGTAATACTTGTATTTATAAAAAATATTTATCTACTCATTACAAAACAAAAAAAAAAAAATTCTGCAAATATGCCTGTCGGATTATGCACCTGAGTGCAATGAGACCTGAATTGTATGAAAGGTTTGAACATTCCAATTTTTATAGTACATTTAAATCTCTCTATTGGCAAAACGTCATCTTCGGTAGGTGCGGCAGGTATCATGTTACTTAGTCAATACCTGCTATTGATATGTTTAGCTTACTATTGATATGTTTAGCTTATTCTCTTCTCTAAATTTTATACAATTTTTAGCTGTTTTACCATTTAGCAGATCTCCCCTGATATCTGTATTTTGAGCCATAGTTTTTGGGTAATCAACCAGGAGTGATTTCAGTATTTAGTAGATGCCATAGCAATAGATTTTATACTCTGTGTCTTTCGTTTTATTGTCTTACATTTTAATATTAATTTTTATCATTTCACCAAATAGAGCTACCATATTAAAGGGTATATAAATTTTAATAACATATATTAAAATTTCCGTTGTTTGACATTTTTCTGATATCTGTTGCATTAATACCCAATTACATCAAACAATTCAAATTAGGAGTATTATGAATCAGGAGTATAAAGAATAAAAACAGCAAGCTTTCAATAAGCACGTCAAAATACTAAATTAAAAACTGAATTTATAAGTATATTTAGTTTTAGTAAACCTAAATCGTTCAAATAATTCAAATCAGGTGTGTTATATTGGGAGTTTGCCTCATTTATTCTTTATTGTTTTTATAGTATAAAAAGAGAATAAAGAATAGATAATACAGATATGTCTCAAAACCAAATTAAAAACTAAATAGGTAAGCTTATTTAGTTTTAATAAACCCAAAAATACCAAACGACTAAAATCAGATGTTCTGTATTGAGAGTTAGTTTACTAGGTAACTAAATTGAAAATTGAATGTCAGCATATTTAACTTTAGTAAACTCAAATTAATCAAATAATTCAAACCAAGTGTGTTGTATTGAAGATTTGCCTCATTTTTTCTTTAATAGTGCTTCTTTATATCATAAAATATGAATAAATAATAGATGATGCAAATATGTCTCATAACTAAATTAAAAACTAAATAGATCTGCTTATTTAGCTTTAGTAAACCCAAAAACACCAAAAGACCCAAATCAGAAATCTTTTGAGAGTTATATTATTTGTTCTTTATTGAAGTTTACTAGATTATGAAATATCAATGAAGCTTAAATGCTGCAAATATTCAATAATTATATTTCAATACAAAATTAAAAACTAAATATGTCTCGATACTGAATCTCAAGGTTAAATACTAATTACAACTACTGAATTTGTCTCAAAAATCGTAGTGATACTAATATACATAACAATTTTGAGTATTTCATATTTTTTTCTTCTATTATTCTGATTTGTCGCCGTCTAGTGAGTATAATTTTAATAGGAAAACATCCAGCAATAATTTTTAATTATCTGGATGGTAGGTTTCGATTGGATAATTTGCTCAGTATGTTTTTTGCATTAAAAAAATGAAGCTTTAGCAATGTAATCTTCAAAATAGCGTCATTTAGACATAAAGTTCTTATTCACATGCTTATTCTCCACAGGTTGTTTTTCTACATAGAAAAAAATTCTATTGGCCCTCACGATTATGATATCAGATTTTGATCTAAATCCTATTAAGACAGTATTCACAAACCGCCATTTTAAATATTATATTCTTTATAACCATCAATTTCAGTCACTGCAGTCATCTCTTGCCGTGATGATTCCATCCTATTCCACCTCTCTGCCGATTTCAATCTCCATCTGAAAAAAAAGAAGGAAAAAACGAATCAAATCTAACAGAACCATCTTCAGCAGCAAATTATAGGTATGAATCTTTTCTTAACTAGAAAATTAATATTTGCGTCTGAGAAGAAAGGAAATCATTTTGATTGTTCCACGAACAATGAGATTACCATTTAATTCAATCTCAAAATCATCGTTAATGTCATGGTTACTAACAAATCATATATTTGCCGTTGAAGGCAGATGTTCGAATTGAAAAATACTAAGTTTAGCATTGGATAGCCAAGGGTGTGCTGGACGAAAAGCCCATCGAATTACGAGGTTTAATGCTTAGATAATATGATTATTAAAAATTGAATGTCCTGACATTCTACGCCTTTCTTGCTTAATGATGATGACCAATTGATAACCGTTTTCACTATTTGAAGAGCAGCAGGATATGACAATAGATTTGAAGCGCAGATGTCTATTGTTTGGAATGTAATTAGATCTATTGTTAGTTCAGTGATAAACTTGTTATTAAGAATTTTGTTTTTAAATAAATTTCTCGTGTCCTAGTTATCCTTTAATTGAATAATGGATTCGCTTAAAGCGAAAAGATCAAAAAACCAAGCTTGGTTGCCAAAATCGCCTTTGAAAACTTAACCCAAATTGGACGTCTCATTTATATAATTGTTTCATCAAACGGTATTTCCAATCATTTTTAAGAACACCGCCTTCTAAGAGCAACTGTTTGCCCCCTTATATATTGTATTATTTCTCTGGTGCAAACTAACTTTGTAGATTTACTTAGTTTTGAACGACATCCTATAATACCAAATCAAAATATTAATTTATATTATACTTGTGCAATAAATGGGAATTCTAATTGGTCAGCTATACTAGCAAAGTGTGAGACAAGTTGTCAAAATCGGTCCAGGTATTGAGGCTGAAAGTTCTGTCAATTTTATTCAGAGTTAACTTAAAGAAAATGTAAAGCGATGGAGGAAAATCTCTCATCGATGACATATCTAAGGTTATAACGTTTCTATAAATAAAAATTTACGAAATCTATTCTGTGGTTGAAGTTTGTCAAATATTTTCTTATTAGTGGTTTTTTAAAGTGACCACTTATAAGTGGTTCTTATAAGTGGTGATTTGTGCAATGAAATATTGTTTTTAATATTCTTCACTTCTAAATTCCCTCAAGTAGGAAAGACAATTGACAACTGATTATGCATCCAAGACTTTTTCAGCTTACAAATAAAATCAAAATCTGCGAAGTCCGACGAGTAGTTGAGATGGTCATCTGATTCTTTGATGTTGCTACTTATTATAAATTTATAAATTATTATTTCTTTTATTGTCATCCAAGGAGGAAAAGAAATGCGTGTTTATTATGTTCTTGGTTTAAATTAAAACATACTAGTTGTATGACCATTTCAAGACTTTGGATTTTGCAACGCCATCATTTTGTTTGCCAAATGTCATGATATTTCAGTATCAATGCTTTTGTCTGCTTTGTCTTTCAGTATTAATGCTTTCGTAAGAAAAGCATGTAATAATTTTCATATGCTATATTTTGCATAAAAAGACAAAGAATTCTATGAAATGTCATAATATGCCTGACATTTCTTGTACTGCCAGTAATAACACATTTATTCCCTTCATGAAATGCAATGAAATAGCGTAGATGCAAAAATAATTCATAAAATTGCTAATAAAGTCTATTCAGACTCACATAATACAGATCAAATGCACTATTGCAGTTTTATTTTCACATCTATTGCACATCATTCAGGAGGGAAAAGAGCACGACATCAAAGTATGGAATATGACAAAATCCTATTAAATATTAGATGAAATTTAGATACTGAGATGCTCAATGACGTGATATGACTATGATTTTCCTGAATTTTTTCTATTAAATTTTAGTTTTTATGAAAGTAAGCTGAATTGTTTAGGAAACATAAGAAGAATTCCAAAGAAGAATTCCATAATTTAAGTTATTGAAGTAGTTAATCCAGACTTTTACGATAAGTTGGCGTGTAGACAATGTTGGTTGCATTTGACTTCAATTAACCCTTTTTGACATAAATTCGTATACATAATTACCTCAATAAATTATATTTCAGCATCAAATTATTCTATACTTTATATATATATATATAAGGAATCAATTCATTTTTATTTTTATTAATTAATTAATTTTGCAGATCGAAACTCTTCTTAACTTAAATGTTTACTTTTAAATCACATCTTCAATTAATGTCTCTGCTACGCGTTTTCTTTGTCTACGATTATTGATTATTTTTGTGTTATTTCTATCTAATTACGAATGTTTCACTAGGAATACCAATTATTTATTAACACGATTATTTATTAACCTTTACTTACTCGCTTCTTTTTGCTCTGCCAAAGTAGAATCTTGATGCGTATGAAAAACTGTTTTCTTATGTAAATGTTCTTATTAATATAATAATTACTCTGTTTATATAAAGCAAATATTAATGTTTCTTCTTTCTCGCCTTCTATTTAAGTTATTCCTATATTACTTTTTAAACGTTTGTTTGTTGATAGAAAACAATAATCCGACTTTTTATCTTAATTTTCTTTTGGTGGAAGTGTAATGTTATAAAAAAATATGCAACAGAAATTTAGAGGCTTTAAATCACAAGTTATTGTCTATGTGTATATAGTCTTTTATAGATCAGTTGGATATAAATATCATATATATAACGCCCCCAAACATTTTCATATACAATAAATATGACATAAAAGAACCAGAAATATTTAATATATATTTCCTATGTATAACTTTTGAATCGAATCATCAGAATAAAGGTAATAAAATAAGCTATTAACTTTTTATTCTTCTATAATGAAAAAACAAAAACATTACCTATTTCGAATATTTTAACCCAAAATTATCTTTCAAACTATTCATAATTAACAAGTGACGTAGCGAAGCATAGCCTTCTCTACTATATATCTCATTTAGATTTAATAAATAAAATTAATGCAATAATAATTTGCTTCGGGACTTATCAAGACTGACAATTAGATAATCTTCAATATGGTAGGAAAATCTTAAAATCTTTATTAAAATACATGGTAAGAAAAGGGTAAAGAAACAAGAACGCAATTCGCGAGCGAGAAATTTGTGTCGAATGTCAAGAAAGAAAGACATAAATCATCCTTTTAATGTGCAGATGACGTATATAAATTATCGGCTTTGGGCATATGATACTTCTATTGTGTTTTCAATCTGCCACTTCGCTTAAGTTTACGATTTCATTCAGTACCACAAACTTCGGCCACCTAATCAAAAACTCCCTTTTATTATGAGCATTCAATGCAATAACGTAATCTCGAAGTGATTCGGTAATTTCATCATTTGCTAGACATATTTTTATAGTTAATGATTTTTTTTCTTAATTAATTTTGGGATCATAAATCCGTTTAAAAAATTTTCCTGAAAAACAATCATTGCACCGAGGATGAAGTGGATACCAATAGGTTTGGTTTTTATAAAAAAAGTTTGGAAATCTTTTTCTTAAGATAAATGATTTTTAAAAAAATGACTTTCTGTTCTTATCGTAGTAGAGGCAAATGTTGTTTTGGCATAGCCTTTCTTCCTCTATTCATCATATTTCGATTTAATGAGTGAAATAAGTACTTTGATATTTAGTATTCATGGATTCTCCTTTACCTCGGGTAAAATTGCAACGGTTATTGGAGCCTGGGACATAATATTTATTTTTCAACCCTCAGTTTCATTAGTTAATCTCTCAATAGTATAAAATAAACAAAAATATTGCTATTGCAGCATCCCTCCCATATTGACGCCAAGGAACTCTGAACCTTTCTTATCCATTCTAATGACACCACTGCCCTTCTAGCAAGAAGACGTTGCAAATGTCTTCCAGAAAAAGGTCTTTAAAAAATTCGTAGAAAAAGAAAGAAAGAAAAAGCAGACTTCTTGTTAGAAGAAACGAAAATCAATAATTCAAAGTTAATGGATATCAAATTTTGAAGGATTTTCTTGTTTATTATTATTTGAACTAAATGAATAATTACTTCTTTAAAAGGAGCTTTTAAAGGGACCTCAGTACCCTTCTTGTCCATCGACACCACTGCCCCGACTGGCCATGACTTTTCCGTCATGACCAGCAACTATATTCTAGCAAAAAGACATTGAAAATGTCTTCCAGCAAAAGGTATTTAAAAAAATTCGTAGAAAAAAAAAACAGACGTCTTGTTAGAAGAATCGAAAATCAATAATTCAAAGTTAATGGATATCAAATTTTGAAAGATTTTCTTCTTTAGTATTGTTTGAAGAGAATAAATAATTAATTCTTTAAAAGCAGCTTTTGAAAGCTCACGATTCTTTTCCTTCCATTCTTGTGTAAAAAGTTTAGTAGGAGTTACAACAAGACATCCGGAGCTACCAATTGCAATAAGCATCCATGTAAATATTGCTTCAGACGTGACCACGACCCTGGTTAGACATTCAATTAAGAGAACCAAGTGGGAACTCGCGAACTTTAAACAGCTCTAACCGTTCGCCGAATCACGAAGCCAAGTCCGCTATTCTTCCGCTGATTGTAGGTTAACCACCTTAAAGATTCCACCTAAGAGTTCTAATGGCATTGCCAATTCTTTTTATGCCTCAACTGGGCTTGCTCCCTTTTACGTAATTATCGTTTTAAAGACGGTTTCCCTTCGCATTCTGCAGCCTTTTATTGTGTTCTCCTATTCACTTGCGCTTGCCGAGTTGCTTCTTAAATGGTTTTTCACTCACGTCAGACGCAAGTTAAGAGCTGAAAAGTGGCAGCACACGCGATTAGTGGGCGTTCCGATGAGCGTGGTTTGTCCCGGTCGTTTTCATTCACGATTATGCATTCTTTTGAAGACACTATTTAAGCTAGTACAGGAGGAATCCGTGATACTCGGATATCATGTTTACGAAACATCAGGGGGTGGGTATTCACGATGTCTCATGTTTCACGAAAGAGAAAGGTGTTTCTAGCAGGTTAGTACTGTAAGTGGGAAAAAGAAGAAAGAAAATAGGTAGAAATTGAAAAAGAGAAAAATTTGTAGGGGATTCTGTTTTTGGTGTCCTGTTAAGACCAGCTGCATCCTGGATATTCTTGATTAATAACTGTGATAGCATGCGTGAAAGTATTTATTTCCTAAATCTATGTATTGATGGAGGTGTAAAGCGACGATGGAGGACTTCTGAATTGCCTGTTTCATTCAAATTATAGAATCCTCCAGCACTGGCATTGCAAAGGATGAGAAAGATAGGTAGTAAATCCAATACGTCAGTCTTGGAGAAGCCCAAAAATCAATATTTTTGCGTTTAATTTGTTTTTAAAGGAAGATGTTAATGACTGAAATCTAGTGGAGATGAACGAGTGGAAGATACCACTACTCATGCTATGTAACTATCAGACGAAGTCTTTTTAGAGTGTAATGGGACAAATTAAGTCCCACCGAACGACATGAGTGTTCATATAAATATTAAAAAATAATCTGTTACTGTATGGTGATAATTAAGAAATCATTTCCTGATTTACATTTAGATATGAAACAAAATTACATTTAATTATTAGTCAAACAGTTTTTTTACTTTCTCTTATGTGAAGTATAAGAGAAAGAATTCTTCACTTTTCAGACCTTCTTGCATTCGAAAAACATCTTTCTGGCATATCAAATTTTGAACGAAATCTATTGATAAGAAATCTGTTTGTCTGGTTGTTCGATTATAAATGAACTCGATAATTATGAACGTAATACTTTGCTACAATCTGCTAACTATTCACTATATGATATCATTATAAACATAAAGCGATCTCCTCTTGGTATTAGCATTCCTCAGTCTTGAAGATGGCTCTCTTTTTCAATATAAAATCCAACAATTAATTGAAATCATTTTCTCTGAAATAAATTCTTTTACAGTTTTTCCTGCAAAAAATAAGACTACTCTACTGAATGTTTCTTACTAGAATTAACTACTTCAAATCTGTTTCTCTATCTTTCAAAAGTTGAGTGGCGTAACAGGAAAGTATACACAAATTAAGTGAACATTTCGAACCTATGTTCCAGGTGAAAATAACTTGTATGCATGAATATTCATTTGAAATTCATAACCGAAGTAATATTATCATGAAAATGAAAAAAAAATTGAATTAACTAAAGATAGTTTCTGCAACATAAGATGCATGTTAAAATTATAAATTTTTTCAATTTGTTTCATACAAATAATTTTTTCTTACTTTCCAATATTACCTTTGGTGTAAAAAAGTAATTAGCAGAAAAAAAATTTCTGTCTTAGAAAATATTTGGCATGTTATGAAAGAATTCGAAATTAACTTTATCGATATCTGACCATGAAATGAAATTTTATCTCGTGCAATTAATCATATTCAATAGCGTGCAGTTTAAATAAGCACATGATTGAATGGTTTGATGTATCTATGAAATGAATTTGGATTCCATTGTAATAATTAAAATGTTATTATGGGTTGTATCTTGTATTATTATACTATGATATCTTATATTATTATATCTTTTAAAATATTATTATGGGTTGTATCAGTATCTTGTGAGAATAAGGAAAAAAATGCAAAACGAACTATTTTTTTTTAACCTTTTATTCTTGATCATAAGAGTCTACCTCAGATTAAGCCAATGTGTATATTAATTTCTTCCTATTAATTTTTTAATTAATTAATTTATATTTTTCTATTTTCTTAATTTTTTTTTTCTGTTTTCCAAGTTTAATGTTGCCTGTCTTTGGTAAATTGTATTATTTACTAATTATGATTCAATGATGCAGTTACTATGGAATTAGCTCATCTCCTTGAGCCATTTAGAGCTTCTCCACTTTTTCTTTTCATGCCTACTCCTTAATTTTTTTGTTCCGGTTTTATTTATCTATTGTTGTCTTGAGCTTCTTCATCTGTATCTAGTACACAAGCGTATGAAAGATCTTTTTTTGAATGGATAGTTCTTTGACTGCAATTTTAACTCTATTTTTTTTAAATTTTAATTATGAACTTTTTTAGGCGTAATGCCATTTTTGGTACACATCTAATAATTATCAGAATAATATTTCAAATAAAATTATTAAAATCAAGGAAAACATTGCACGGAAATAAGAAGTGTGTTATTTTTATTTTATTTTAAAGATATTGATAAAACCATTTTTGTGAGATGATAATTTTGAAAGATGAAACTGAAAAAAAATCAGATGATTTGTTTAATTTTTAATTAATTAATATTTTAATTAATTTTTAAACTTCTTTGGATCTTTCTCTTGTCTTGAAGAGCATGTAAACCAAATTTTTTCAAGATTGGACAAGAATTATAGATTTGTATAAAAAGCATACAAAGGTACATTAGTCTTTAAAAATTGTTTCAATTATAAAAGGCTTTTTTTTTTCATCAAGCTTAACATTTTTAACACTGGAAAATTATTCAGTTTCTTTTAAAAACGCAATAAACATACTGTCCTTGCTATATTTTACTGCTCACCATGGTTTTATTTATTTCAGCTGTGGAACTCTCAAACTGGACGGAAAGCAAGTTTTTTGTTGATCTATTTCACCGCAAAACGGTACATTAATAAAGTGCTACTGGTCGAGCTCCATTGTTGTCCCGGATGTTAGCCAAAAGTCTCTAAAGGTCAGCAGATAAAACCGCTAGTCATTGAGGGAAAGCTACTAAAAAGGGGATGGATACACTCCCCATCCCCCTTCTATTTCACAATTCAGCAGCAAATTGCAACCTGTCAGGCCGCGTTGGCGGCTTTTCAGCTGTTAACAGATTGTTTGGCAGAAATCTGAAAGCGGGTAGCTAAGAGGCCCGAGCACCGCTAGCATTTGGAAGAGCACTTTTATGAGCGATGATTTAACAATGGGGAAATAGCTTTTTTACAAAGACACGGGTTTTGGTAAAGCGGTTGTTAAGGTATTATAAAAACAAACTTCTTTTGTGATCGGATTAGGTATCTTTTTTTATACAATCACTTGGCGGCAAATGAATTAGACTGTCAATTGAAAGCGAGTTTAAAAGGACTTTGAATTACACTCTTGAGTGATGCTGTTGGCGATTAACTTTACGACTACTTTATAATCTTGGGTTTCGGGACTTGGCGGCTCTAGGGAATTTTCTTTTTTAAACTTGTGGTTTTTAAAATACCTGAAAAGCTGGTGTTGTGAGTGTTGCTACTTTTATACCTGCTTGCAGCTTCATTCAGAGTTTTAAATAAATCCAATAATTTACAAACAAATTTAATCAGAGTATATCTTTTATTCTTGTTATTTTTATTTTTCAGTTAGAAGGATTTTATATCTTTTTTTAAATGCATTCTTAATAAACATAGGTTTGTTTGTTTTTCAGAAGTTTGCAAAATTTTTTGTTAATTGTTTATAAAAATTTCAAATTTTTAATTGAACCTTTTTAAGAATCCATTTTTTTTTTTTTTTCTGTTCTGTTAGGTCGTTATCATAAAGAAATGAAGTTCACAAACATTAACACCTTACCTGCCGAGGATACTTGCGAGATTCGGTCCCCAGTGTCACGTATATATATACGTATATAGTTGCGAGACGTATATATACACCAGGGGCAGTTAAAACATTGACTAGGGAGACGTATATATACGCCCGCGGCAGGCAAGGGGTTAAGAAATTTCCATAAAGAAAGTATATTAATACATCGTTGACGGCGTTTTTTGCTCTTCAGCATGGAAGAGAGTGCTCAATGTATAAAGAATATTTATTGTTTATTCATAAATAAAATTGCAGCTATCAAATAGATTTCAAATTGTTATTCAATTTATTACACAAAGAAAATGTATGAATATAACGTTGACGACGTTTTATGCTCTTCAGCATCAAAGAGGATGCTTATTCATGCCTTTTGACGATTCATAACTCTATCAATGTGTTAAGCATATTTATTAAGAATATTTGTGTCTATTTTTAAGTAAAATTGTAGCTATCAAATAAATTTAAAATTTTTATTGAATTTATTACTAAAAGTTCAATTGCAAATACTTCATTTTCTTTTAATATAGAAGAAAGAAATGCTTGATTTATGTTATCCTATAAAGATTTTTTATAGATAAATTTTTGAAAAATAGTTTAAATCTGAATTATTTTTAATTCAGATTTATTTAATATTCTTTTTTTTTTTTTTTTTATCTTTCGCTGAAAGATTGAAAAAATTTATGAAATACAACATGCAATATTTGTATTGAAATTTGTCGAGAGTGAGATACTTAATTCGATTTCAAATGAAACAGCAGCACGTGAAATAAAGCTCAGTGGAGTAATTTTAAGATAAGATAAGAATTCATAAATAAATCAACAAACGTCAATTAATTATGCATTATCATTCATAAACAGTACCTAATCTTCACATTATAAGTAACGAATAAACAATATGAAACGGGATTCATAATTAAATTGGCACAACATATTGGTGTCTTCATGACTTATTTTATGAATATTGGAAAATACTAGACTGATTGCTCCAGAAAATGCTCAAAATAAAGAAATTTTACAGCGAAAATTCATAATTTTGAGCAAAATTTCTTAAATTCATTAAAATTCAATTCATTGAAATTTTTCAAACGAATGAATAAAATCGAATTTCATTTTGTAAATCGTGAATTAGTGCTTCATATGTCTTTTTTATTTTATTTTATTCATGCGCACACTTAGTATCGTGATAAAACAAAATTTCTTTTAGAAATAGAATAGAAAAAGTTTTGTGCCCCAAAAAAGAGTAATGAGTAGAAAATGCTTTAAAAACTCTTAGCCTAAAATGAACAAGAGGTGATAATTTAATACAGTCTAATTTTTATATGTCTCATATTTATGTTGTTTTTTAAGCACCCATGTAAAATATTTCATAGAAGGTTATTCTTACTATTTATTTCAATTTTTTTTGTCTGTTTCTTTGAATGTTTATAAAATATCAATCGAATCCTCAATATCAAACAATTAATCCTCTGTATTTGAATTTGATGCCAAATAAACCATCACACATGAAATAATTTAATCTTGTCCTAAATATTTCTTAAATCTTTTGTTAGAAACGAATAACAACATTTTACATCTATCTAGCTATGTTGCGATTTTCCAGCTTTTTGATATCATATTTAACGTCGAAAACAAAAAAAAAAACATTATTTCCCTGCACAGCATTCTAGGCATGTACTTTCATTAAATTATAATGATTAATTTTCATGTAAACTAAAATTACAAATATACTACTATATATATATGCATACACATATTCTTCGAAAACTTCTTATTTAATTTCAAGTAGCTCTAGATTAATAACTCAACTCGGAGTAACTCCTTTCCCATGGGAAGTTTTTTCCTCCATTCCATGTCTTCTATCACAGCAGAGACGTTGTGCCCAGAGCAATACTGATTGGCTGGCTAAGTGATGATGTCATTCCAAGTTCTTGTGATTAGTGGACGTAATTACAGCAAACTCGATTAAGTTCTACCGACGCCTTCTTCCCAAACTCTATTTCAAGGGTTATAACTCCTTTCCTCCTAATTAAAGCGGGGCTACTGAATATATTAATTACGCAAACTAGCTGCTTAATTTACGGTAATTGAGTTTCCAAACGGGCACAGAATCTGGGCGAAGAATTTTCCCTGAATATGCTACGGCTATTTAGGCACATGAAAGCGCTATTTCTGCCTTGCCTCCAAATTCATCTTCAACAGTAGTTTGCGTCGGCTCAAGCTAAGGAATGTCACATTTTGTTGAAGAACACAGAGAGGGGCAATTAAAGACTTCTGTGGCTTCTCTCAAGTCCTGCTGATTTGTTTTTAAAAGTTTCAAAGGGAAAATTGTGTTATATCATCAAAATGTGCAATTGTTTTCATCAAGGATTATTTAAGAATCAGTTGATGCACATATTTTACTTATAATCAAAGTAATTGCATGTATATAGTTTTTTATTGTAAAAACTATTTTTGTATAAAATATTATAATTCCCACAATCCTTTCATTGCACTACACTACCTGATTAATAGTTCTTGGACATTGGTCACTTGGAAGTGAAGTGGATGTCTGCTCTTTCTTTTAATTCTCTTAGAACCGTGAATTGGTTATTCTAAACCAATAATTTCCAAAAGATATGAAAAAGAAGTGACCAAAAAATCGTGGTAAAATATTGTTTTACAATATTTTAAAATCGTCTGTATTAAATTTTTTAAAAAAGAGCAATTTACGATGAAATTGTGCATAAAAGAATTTGATATCACTGAAAAAGTTGAAAATTTGTCAAGATTTTTCTATCTTAACAAAATGTTCTCGAATTCCGTAATTTATTTTTTAAAAATATTCCTTGAATTTTCTCTGAAATATACTATTGAAAAGTGGCAAAATTTTAGTTAATTTCTAATTTATTGAATATCGCACACTTTAAAAAGTTGACGAAACATTTCATATACATGCACACACACACACACACACACACACACACACACACACACACGCACACACATATATATATATATATAAGCTGCAATTATTTCTATTAATATGAATTGCAATTTCAGCCGTATTAAAATTTTTAAAAAATAATATTAATAAATACAAGATAACTTTTTTTAATTAATAACAATTTTAAAAAATAAAATAAAAATTAATAACATTTTTATTGAAAATTTAAAAATAATATTAATTTACTTTTTTATTTTTAACATATCATCCATATTATTAATTTATGATATATATTAATGTACTTTTGGTATCACAAACAATCATTTTACATAGAATGCAGATTATCGCCATAAATGTTTAATTATTTTGCATAGTTAAAGAATGCTTCAAATATATGCAGAGTGTTTTCCAATCAAAATCTGCACAATCTTTTTTTTTTCTTTTTTTTTTTTTTTTTTTGGCAAAAGAATTATTGTACGCTTTGAATTTTGTGGTCTATATGTCTTTTAAATATAACTAGTTCAAACGGTATTCCAAATTTAATGAATTTAATATATCTTCCAATAATTACTGTCCAACTAATAATTTAAACAAAAAATTGGCACTTTTCTAAGACCAGTGCTGACAGAGTTATGATATCTTGACTTTCAACATTTTAAGCCAGTCGACGGTCACTTCCAGAAAAAGCTGCCATTTGATTGATGAATCTTCGTCGAAGCGACCATTGAAATGGTATGAAATAATATAATATAATGATATTCGTTATGATAAAACTCGGATGGTTTCAGTCGTAGAAGGTTGAAACTTCCTTTTAAGAAAATGTTAGTAGTTCCTAGTAAAATTAGTGAGTATTTCAAAAATGAAATGCTGTATGTAATTGACAAGCTTAGGGCGCTGTATAAAAATTTCGATTTCGGAATTTTTAAGGAGATTTATTTATTTACTAAAATAATATAAAATATGATTCTTGTGTCCTTTAAAGAATTGTTTGGATTAAAAGCATAAGCGTATCTGTAATAGTTTAAAAATTAGTTACTATGCCATGACTGGAATGAATACCCTATATATAAAGATAATTATGTTGCATGTTAGTATCTCACTTACATATCTTTAAATGTAATGTAGTCCATTACTAATAAATTGGCATGCGCAGTCATCCTTTTATTTCTAAAAAATACAAAATAAATCTCAATCAAAGAATCTTTATAAATTTCATGAATCAATCCATATTCTGGTAAAATAACATTTTAGACTCCGTTGATTAAAATATTTATAAAATAATGTTCTTCTATCAAATTCTTTAATATCCATTAAATAAAAATATTTCCGAAAAAACTATGATTTGATGTACTTTATTAAAAATTTGAGAATAAAAGTATTAAATTATTTCTTATTTACGTCGAAATTAAATTTTTTTCATATATTTATATTCAGTTATGATCATGAAAATTTTTCTCATTTGGAGCAGAAATAGAGTGGAATCCGGAATAAGAAGACCTGAAAGTAGAAAAAAGAGTGCCTGAATGCTACATAACAAGACTCAAAAAGCCATTTCTCAGATGAATGATTTCTGTACAGATAATACAATTAAAGAATAAATTTAAATTTTTCATTTTGATAGTATGAATTTAATTAATACTGAATTAGTTAATTTTTTTCATATCTTTTAAGAAGTTTAGTTCGCAAATATTAAAACTATTATACTTCCAAGGTTAGTTAAGTGCACAAACCAATTATTCTTTTAATTATATAAAAATTGATATTCTACTTAATTATTAAATAAGAAAATAAATAACGTCTCTAATATTTAATCTTCAATTTTAATTATATTAAATATTTTATTTCAAATTAGTTTTCATTTAAAAGTTCTGACAACTATTAATTTTGTTAAAAGTTTATTATTCCCGTAATTGGATGAACTGTTATTATCATTGTGTTTCAGTCCGAAAAATTCAAAAACATAATTCTAGCTGATCGAAAAATCTTCTGTGATGTTTAATTAAATTGACTTATATTCATACCAATAATGATTGGCTGATGAAAATAAATAATGCGTTTTAGTCAAGAATACATTTTTTTCACAAGTATAGCTAAATATGCAGATAAAAATTTCAGTAATCAACATTTTTATTATTTTGGTAGTCGTTGAAAATTACAATTATTAACGCAATTTAAGGAATGCTAGTTAGCATGTTTTATATACTTTCATGTAGAAATAGATAATTAAATTCGATTTTGTGATTGTTAAATCTCTATTAACCATAAAACTTGATAAATATTTGCAGTAATCTTCGTTAAAATAAAAGCCTATTTTTATATAAACCTATTACATAAAAAAAAGACAATGTAACTGAAAACAAGATACAGATTTTTTAAAGTATTATATTTATATTAAATAAAATTTTCTCATAAACCTCTCCAGTACGCCTTTCTTGAGTAGATTATTTTTAATTTTTCGTATACGAAGAACAGAGAAAGTAATCGTTAAAAAATTTGAACTCGAGAATTTGGCGATTCTTTACGTTTCATATGTTTCTGAATCCGAAAAACACATTTTTGATACTATTTTTGTGTATCTGCGAATATCTCAAAAAAGCTTTGAGGTAGGCAGATGAAATTTCGTCTATGGAATTAGACTACATTTGTAGATTTCTAATATTTTTTGAACGTAATTGATTCACAAGAACTCTCTTTGGCTAGCTGTTCAAGCACAAGTGAACTCGATAGTTAAAAATGCAAAGTAATCGGTAAATAAAATTTGATATACAGGCTTATCATCTAAAACATAGAAATTTATCAAATTAAAAAAAATCAAACAATTGAAAGTTTTTCGGTCTGTACTTTCGCATATATATAAAGGTATAGAAAATCGCCAAGGCATATATGAGTTATGTTATCTTATGACTATAACTGTAGTTTTGTGTTAAATTTTGGCGTCAATAGGGAGGCAAAAATGGTACCCAAAATACATACTCTGGTGATAGATTCAGTGAAAATGGTATTATAAACCAAATATCTAGATTTCGTTATAATCGTTCACCAATACCATGCAAGGTATAAGCAGCCTAACCCAAGGTCTACAATTTTATACATTATATATATATATATATATATATATATATATATATATATATAGTAGTTAGAGGATTATAAAGAGTGCCGCATGAATCGACATAAATTGCATCTCAATTTAAAGTGTAATATTTTTAACACTTGAACCATTGATTAAGCTTAATACTAAAAGTATTTTATTTGAAAATTCATTAGTTTGTTTGGTGACATGTCTTTAGTTAATTAAGAATTGAAGCTATAATACTTATCTATAATAATAAAGCTCAATGTGTGTGTGTGTGTTAGCGCTCTACAGGCCACACCATTCAACCTACAGCTACCAAATTTTATAAGTGTATACCTTGGAGGCCGGTAATGGGCACCTCTGGATTATTTTTTCGAATTTTTAATTAAAATTTTATTTATTTAAAAATTAAGCAAAATTTTCGCGTGAGTGATTTTCCGTTTTCATTTCTTAAGATGACAGTTAAAATCTTATCGGTCGCTAAATTTGGCTAATTTTGGCATGTAAATACTATGCTGTGCCGTAGAGCTTATTTTAAAGACAAACGGAAGGTTTATCTAAATATGAAAGAAAAAAAATACTATGCGGAACAAATTTCTTCAGGACTTCTAAATTTCCTGATTTCAAGATATAAAACTCATCATAAGTAAAATCAATATTAAAACTGTAATAGTCCTATCTTCATAATCATATAAATTATCGCATTTGTGAGATGTTAATAAATAATCAAAGCATATTAGAATAGAACTAGCCAGCATTCCATAAACTAAGTCGGATTATCTTAATTGATCATGAAAGGAAAAAAACACACACATAGGAATGATGAACTGCTTGATGATAAGTGCTGATTGACAAATCCAATGCGAATGTGGCTGTAATATAATGACCAACACCGGTCCATACACAGACTCTCCCGTACTTGGTACAATTTGTCATCATTATCATTTCTATACCTCCAGTAAAAGCGAAAAATTGCTTACTTCTCTAACGATATATCATTTTCATGCCACTCCTTCTATGCAATCATGAGTTCATCACATACTTTCTTGCAATCCTGGATGATCTAAATCACTCTCGTAGTGACAATGGAAAGGAGGAACTGAATTCGGGATCTTCAGAACCACAACAGAAGCACCTGCTGCATTCACCGTCAAAGATCGAATCTTCTTTTTGGAAATACATTTCTTTCGGCGGAGTGAAATAATTTTATTCCTTGGCAGGTAAGTGAGAACTTGTTTATTTATATTGCAACTTCACATCTGTATACTCGTGGTGCCTATCATTGCGATTTAACATCAAGATAAATATTAATTTTAACTGGCACTAACTATAAAATACAGAAGATAATTCTAAAACTCTAAATAATTAATTTCAAATCGGAACTTTTAATTTGAGAAGATTTAGAATAACATTTCATAACTGCCATTCTTAATGAGGTGCATTTAATTCAAAGAAAAGTGCGTTTGAATTACATAAATACACTTTTTTGTTCTTCTTTTGCAGGTAGACTTTCTCCCGCTATAATGCAGAGCTGGAAAGATATACCTGAACAAGATGTGTTAGGATTGTAAATTGAAATTTAATTAAGAAATACCAATTTCGCTCATCGTGACTTTCAAAATAATTTATTTTTTAACACCAGACACACGCGCAACCTTCCCCCCTCTCATTTTCCGCTTTCTTAATTTTTGTTGCTTTCGTCGAATAGATATGATGAGTAATAAAAATTTTTCAAGAAAATTAATTTCATTCAAAATGTGAAATCTCTCTAATTACGTGAGTATTTGAAAATAAAATTTTCACGCGGAAAAAAAAAACTATTTCTATTTTATTCAGGTTTCTTAAAACCTGAGAATTATTTTTCTTTTTACTCTAAATCATATTTTACCATTTAAAAGAACAAATAAATTGCAGTGGAAATTTGCAAAGTCGAAGACTTTTAATTCATATTCGTATTATTCAAATTTCATATTCGAAATTCTAATTATCTATGATCTTTTAAATGTCCTATTAGCATGAAATTAAATTATCATATATGATTCCAATTTATTTGCAAAATTTAAATTTTAGTACAAAAATTAAAAAGCATAAAAAATGTTATTTGTGATTATTGGTTTTTATTTGAAATTTGTAGTAATTAAATGTATTAATGTAAAAATTAAATGTTGTAATTGTCAGTAATTAAAAACTTTCGTACTTTTTTATTCAAAATGTTTGTATGACATAACATGGCTTCAGTATGGTTACTTCAAAATCATGCTGTGATTTCAATGCCGAGCATGTTTTGGTATGTAAGACTCAATAGTTTTTACTTTTCTTCTTTTTTATTTTATTCATCTATTTTTGTATGTGTGTGTGTGTGATAATGCAGCATTCATAGTTCTGTATGCTCTTTATTTATTAAAATTATTTATATATTGAATTATTTCTTTTAAAATTATAAAAATCTGTGAATTATAACTATATACTTTATCCATGAAATTTCCATATTCTTTATTTAACTGTTATCTATTACTTATAAAAATTATTGAATATAAAAATTTATTATTTCATAGGTGTAACATCGTAATATTTTATTTAAAAGATTCGCCAGATTGCATATTACTTGGATGCTTTCGTTACAAAGAGCATCTACTACTGAACACTACAGAAGCCCGAAAAGATATAATCATTTCGCAAAAAAAAAAAAAAAAGTGAAGGGAGAGATTACGAAATGCGATCTATTTTCCGATAAAATAAAATCAACACATACTCCTTTTTCTTAATTTTTTTTATTTTTACCACTATTTATACACAAAAAAAATTAAACTCAAATGATTTACACGAGCCAAATTTTTTATTTTTAACACTATTTATACACACACACACACACACACAAAAATTAAACTCAAATGATTTACACGAGCCAAGTTCTTGAGCTGTATTTTCATGCAATTTAGCTGGTAATACCATTAGTCGATAAATTGCAAGAAATAATAGGGGCGAACTTCTCTGTCGTTCGTGGCAAGAAAGTTAATATTACAGCAATCCTTTCTAAGAGTTTTATTCATACCAAACGCCAATCATCGATAATTACATAAATGGAATATAAGTAATAAATTATGAAAGAAACAATATTCATTAGAAGGAATACCTGAATATTCCTCTTATTCAAAAAAGAAGAAAAGAAGCAGTAATTGCTTGAAATTACATAAATAATTAATGTGCATCACAGAGTATAGAGATTTATTTGAACGCAGTTGCCTAATTTCCTCCCAACTTCTAGTACATCGGAACAAAAATTATGCACAAGTAATTATTCTCTATATTTATATAAAAAAATAATAATCAAATAAAAAATATTCCTTCTGATTGAAAAATATTATATATATTTAAAAAATATTAATGATTAAAATCAATGACTTTGTAATCAAGTAATTTGAATCTCATTTGTAGCTTATTTGAATCTGGATTTGTTTGTAAAGTAACACATAATAGCAAAAACAATATTTGGATTTGATTTAGTCAGAAATTATGTATGAATTAAAAAAAATTCATTTCATACAAATTAAAATAATCGTCATATTTACAAAAGGAGATTTTGATTTAAAAAGTGCCGTATTGTAAAAAGAAGCATAATAAATTGAAATTGGTAAGAACAAATTGCCAAGCTCTGCAAGATAAAAAATGACTTAGTTCACGTTCATACCACTAAACATTTGCCACCTACAGAAATTGAATTTTTTTGCTGACTCTTCACAATGCTAAACACTAAAAATTTACTAGATGAACCACTGTCAACATTATTTTATTCGTAGCATAACACTCTTACATTTAGTCTAGTGTGCTCTGATTTTCAAAATCCTGAGAGCAAGATGTCGTTGATTAACAGAGAAAATGTTTGATTATTTTTTGCCATGATTGAATAAGACATTATGTTTGTCATAAGCATTATTAGTTATATCTTATTCTTGTGTAGCCAATCAAAAACATGAAAGATTTTTAATTTTTCGAATCATGGCAAGTTTAAATTTGTAAATGCTAAAATTCTCGCAATTAGTCCTCCGCCATCAAGTGGCAGTGGATCATCACCTCACCAACCTGCATATGATAGTATGAAGGATACTCGTACGAGGAGGAGTATTTTGATCATAATAAATTCACTTATTTTATGATCATAATAAATTCACTTATTTTGAGTTATATCAGTTTACAACGAGTCAGAGTTTTAAGTACAAGAAATATTTTATTACGTACTAATCATGAAAAGTACTCAGCATTTATTAGTATACTGTATTATAAATTCTATGAATAAAAATGCATTCACCTTTTATAAAAATTATCATCTTTCCATAGTACTGGGGTAAAATGACACTTTTGCATTATCTCTTAATCAATAGCATAATAATATCGATTAAATTAAAATAAAAAATTATCCAAATAGATGCAATTAAAGTTAAGATCTTCTAATAGCATAAGAAGGAAAATCAATTTACCTGAGAAACTGAATTAATTAAAAATGGGAATAATGAGAAACTGAATTGGCTAATTAAAAGATATGAATTAATCAACCATTAACAATGTCATCTTACCCCGGTCGCTCCTAATTGTTATAATTTCGATATGATTCTTCATAATGGATATGTTAAACATCGAAATGAAGATCGGCTAGAGGGCGAAATTAGAATTTTTTCAAGCAACACCCAACAAGGAGAAATTTCACTTTAAATAAAGTTATTTCAAATTACAAACTAGCCTTTTCTTTCGACCAGCTAATTCGTATGCTAAATACATATCATCTTAATACAATTTTAACAGTCAATTTGACAATTAAAATTGTATTAAGATGAACGTATGTATTTATTTAAAAAGTGTATATTTGAAATTTCACCCTGATATTTATTAATATTGAAAAATAAGAATTTAATGGTATCAACCCAATATTAAACAGACTACAGCTCATACAAATTAAAAAATGATTATGGTGCAAAATAAAAGCCGTAGAGCGAATTCTATTTCAGAGCTAATGTTCACAAAAAGAAATCTTTTTATCTCAATTTTAAAATAGCCAAAAGCATCAAATTCGCTGGTTTGCGGAACAATGAATTTAAACTGAATTGCTTCGCAACAATAACATTGTGTATCAAATTAAAATAAAAAAAATTATTAAAATTCGCAAAAAAAAGAATGCATGTAAGTAAAATTCGTATTATTGAAAAAGTCATTTTTTTTTCGGTCTTCAGATAGTGTAAAACTAATTTTTGTGAGATAATATTTTCGGACGATACAGATGGAAAAAAAAAAGTTTCACTAAAATTTAAATTTTCATTATTTTTAAAAATTTTATCAAAATTTAATTTTTTTAATTCTTTTTATAAAAAAATCTTTTTTAAAAACTTTTAATTAACTGATATTTTAATTAACCTTTGGAATTTAAAAAATTGATAATGATGTTTCTCTTATCTAGAGTAAGTCAAATTTTACAAAATCTGAGAAAAACTGTTATTTTGTAAAAAAAAAAAAAAAAAAGATGCGCAAGCATTAATCTTTATAAATGAATTATATTTATGTGTATATCAGAGAAATTTCTCTATTTAATTGATATTGGAAACAATTATAAATGCATAACATAAACCCGAACAGAGGAGGATATCATATTTCAAGTAGATTTTTCATTACAGTTTTCAGACTTTAAACTATCATGCATCTTGCATGTCATTGTTTTTTTAAGTTATGATCGTTTTGGCAGAATTTAACCATTCTTAATCATAATTAATGATTTTTTAATATTTATTCCATGAATCCATAAACATCATTTAAAAAAATACAAAGTATAAAACTGCAAAAAAAAAATCATGCAATCCGTTTTTAATAATATTTATGCATCTTCAATTAAAACAAACATAATTCTAAAACTTTTTCAAATAATAATTAAAAAAAAACTTTATTACAATGGAGTGACAAACTTTTTGGTCCCAGAAAAATTGTTTTCCTTCGAGATTTATAGCTTTTATTTTTTGCATAAATCATTCTATTCAAATGCAATTTGAAAGCAAGATACAACACTATTTCAGATATAAAGGCCAAAAATGGAAATTAAATTCTAAAGAAAACGGATATTTATCGTTAGGTCATAGATTCTGAACCATCTTTCTTTAGATAAAAAAATGCACTTTACAATTCACAACAAATAAAAATTTAAGTCACGGGTCTGTCGTTGTAATTGAGAAGGTGATAAAAAAAATTTAGAAAATAGAAAACTTTTTTTTTCCCTCAACCATTATTTGAATCTCAGCGTTATTACAAAAAAAAAAAAAAAAAAAAAAAAAATATTTTTTTAAAGCGGCATCTCAACTGGCACATTAAAAATAATTCTGTGACAGTCTTTTTTTTTTCCCCCTCATATTCCTTTTTTTTTACGTTGAAAAATAGAATAATAATAATAAAAAAATGCTTCGAAAAAAACTTATAACAAATATGACAAGAGTTAAAAAGCCACATGAAAAATTCAAAAAAGGCGCTTTTTGCTATTTTGAAAAATTAAACAAAAAAAAGCAAAGAAAAAAACTACAAACTACCTCATGTTAACCAAATTAAAACACACGGAGACTTACCTTTGAAGTAAAATAAAAATTTCCAATAAAACCACAAAAAAAAAAACTAAATGCATTTAAAAAAACAGAAAGAAATGCCCGTCTAGGCGATTTGTATTTACCAAGCGAAAAAAAAAAATCACCATAAAAGATAGGAAGCGGGGAGGATTTTTTTATGCGCTTTTTTTAAATATTTGAGGCATGTTGTGCGTATGAGTCAGTTTTCGAATTGTGCCTTAATACAGCTGAAAGGAAGACTTCATCTGGGAGAAAGCGGCAGAACTCTGGAATAATTGATGAACCCGGTGAATGGCTGAATTCCCATCCAAGGGGAGAAAATTGAATTAAGAAGGGCTGTAAACTGCACGGAAGCCCACCGGTATGAAGAGACTGCCCCACCCCCAAGGAAGACACACCTAGGGTTACCAGGATTGGCTGTGTTATCACTTGAATGAAGAGCTCAGTTTGAGACTAAATTTAAAAGGGGGAAGAAAAAAAAAGTTGAAGGATAAGATGAATTTGATTATACAGTATCCGAAGACAACCGGATTAACCCTCGTGATGGCCCTTAGGTAATGCAAGTCTTAGTGCCCCATTTTGCATCCCACTACTTCCAAACTTAAATAAGATTTTATTGATTTAAATCCAAGTCCTCTAAAAGCAGTTTTTGAAGGAAAATTTTAAATGACTTAGCAAACTGAAATAGCCAAGCATATAGATTGCGGATCATCTTCAAGAGATTTTATGCATTTCATATGAAGTGCAAAATTTATATTTGAAAAATAAAGTTATAAATTTTTTTAAAGACAATTTAACTCAGTTTAAAAGTATTTTAAAAAGTAATAGAGTTATAAAAATATTTTTAATTCAATCTAAAAGTACTTTATTTTAAAATAATATATTCTTAAATTATAAGGAAACATTATTTTCTTTCAGTAAAAAACAACATAATATAAAACCTTCTCCAAATTTGAGGGGGGTTCCCTAGACAATTGCCTATTTTGTGTATTTAATAATCTGGTCCCTATTCGAAAGTTTAAATAAGACAAAGATATATCAACAATAATAACATTTTCTTCCAATATAATTATAGATATAACCTCGACTAACAATAAATGTACATGTGAGCGCGTGTGGCGTGCGCATGCGTGTGTTTGATTGTTAGAGCTCTACAGAAATACCCACCAAATTTAAAGCAAATATTTTTTTTAACATGAGAATGTGCACATAAGTGATACTTTTAAAAAAAATTTAAAAATTAAGGGAGAATTTGGTTATATCATATAAGATTAATGCACAAAAATAAGCTTTGTAACATTTAAAAAATTCAAAGTTAAAGACGAAATTTTATGTACTTTAAAGTAGTCATGTAATTTATAAAAATGGTTTAGTATAATAGGGAAGCCAATATTCCGGAATTTCGGTATCAGAGGGAGCCAGTATTGGGTAAAATTACGGATCAAATTGTTTAAATTTCTTTTTTATAGAAATCTTTTATAGATAGTTCTTTATAATCTTTTATAGAAATGTAAATTATATAGAGATCTTTTATAGAAATATAAATTAATTCCTTTGCCATATTTATTGCCCGAAATAATTCTTATATTATACCAATTCTAAGAATCAAATAATTCTTACATTTTCTAAATTGTAGATATTAAATCAGATTAATTTTGTCATCATATGAATCGGAAAATTCAAATTAAAGATATTTTTATGCTGCATAAATCTTAAGAATTAATTTAAATAAATTCCTATATTGAATTGCAAGAATGGAATTAAATTGATTTTTATAACAATCAAACATGTATTAATTAATTCATGATTCGTATGGAATATAAAATATGCCAAATAAATAAAATTATTCTTATGCTATATATGTTGTACTTTAAGTATAAAATAGGCTAATTGGTAATAAAACTTGGCTATACTAAATTTTAGCTAATCTTGTACCGATAGAAATCTTTGTAGAAATGTATGTAGAAATTCATGAAATTTAAACATATTAGCCATTGTATGGCTTCAAAGCTAGAAGCTATTTTAATGATTAAAAAATAACTATGAATGCTTTATCCGAAAAACTAAATTTCAATATAGTGTAAAAAATATTAGGAATTTTTTTTTGTCAAATTAATGAATTGAAAGAAATACGCATATATTATTTAAAAGCAAAAGCCGTTCAGAATTCTTTTAAAGATATAATTTAGTTTTCTAAATAATCTTTCATGATTTTTCTGGGATGATAAAGTTGTATTTGACATTTCAATAATTCATTGCTTTAAAAAAAATTTTTTAATAATAAAAATGAAGAGAAAATTATTACTTTCTCGTCATTTTTATTATTAAAAATTTTTTTTGATAAAATTAACTTCTATTTTTCTCAACATTGTCTAAGTCGAACCTTTTTCTTTTCAATTGACAAAGAAATATATAATTTCCAATTTTCTTTTTTCTTCAAAAATCTGTAAAAAGATTTATAAATGTATGTATATTTTAACCACTTAACAACTTCATTTTCTATATCATTTAACAAGAAAACTGCTTTTTTAAAAATATATCGTTTTGGTTTAACTAATATTAAGATATTCATGCATTCTATGTTATTATTAGATCGAATTATACAGTGTGTGGGTAACGCAAATTTAATTTGAAAGCTTCAAAATATGATGATATAATGCACGAGCAATTTATTTCAGTGGTTAAGAAATTAGCGATTACAGTTAAGAAGAATTAAAATAATTAGAATAATTGTTCAAGAATATGATTATATCACCGTAAACTGGTTCATTCAGATAGACTGCATATTTGTGCTAACACTGTAAATGGTTTCATTTGTTGATATATTACATACAAAAAAAATATTTAATTAAAAGATTGATTTTTTTTCCAACAATGCTTAGAAAAGTTAAGAACAGTCAGCTCTCATATTATATATTTATTTTAAAGCCTTCCATTATATACTCAAGAACGTCAGATGCAATATTCCATAATAAATTCTAATTACAGACTCTGTCGATGTTTATTCAAAACACTTATCCCTCCAGATCTTTAATATTTTTTTATCATTAATAATTTTTTCTTCGGAAAATAACAGGGAAGATAGCCAGAGAATGAGATTAATAATTATAATTACCAAGATCAGATAAGATCTCTTTCAGATCAGACGATATTTAATTCAAGAGATGAAAAAAGAGAGAGAGAGAGATTATGTAATTTTAAAATAATTTCCAGATTAGTTTATTCTTAAGGCAAAAGGGAAAAAAATGTGAATGTAGTTCTAAAATAATTTCCAGCTTAGTAGATTTTTAAGACAAGAGGAGAATATAGATTAAAAATAATCTTAATATAGCAAAACAATTTTCTGCTCCAAGCGTTAATCAAAATTCTAAAAACAAGCAAATTTATTTCCAAAATAAATTTATTTCATATTGCTGTCAATATCTTCGAAACGACACCTTTTCCTCAATTAAATTTCACCATCTCCCTTTCAAGCAAATGACAACACCATATTAACCCGAAATGTGTTAAAAATTGTTTATCGCAATATGACCTCGAACCCATGGAATCACGTACAAATGAAACATAAATCAAGATTTTATTGGCTCATTTTCGTATCAAGCCATCCAATTTCCTACATCACCATTGGCGAATTTTCTCCTTCCTTCTAAAAGCGGCAACCCCTAAATCGATGAGAAATCTTGCATTCTTACCAAGTCTCAGATCTCGCAAAACACCGAACACCTTAGACATGGAAGCAGCTTTTTCGCCAATCTTTTTTTCCTTATTTCTCTTCCCTAAACACGGCCCACTCACTTGTATTAGCCATTCCATTTGGAGGGACACTTATGTTAGAGTGACCATAAAAATAACGGAAGGATTCGCTGTGCTTAGGGGGGTATTTCCCTTTTATCTTTGCCTTTTTTTTTATTTTCTTGTACCACTTCTGGTTGGCGGTGGGTCTTCCATCTAAGAGGTCCCAGCCAAGCCCAAATGTACCATCGTTTGACTGTCTGCAACTGGAAGGGGAAAAAACATGAGAACGTAACTCTTTATGCAGTTGCTGCTGCTGAAGTATGTTTTTTTTTTTTTTGGTTTCTTTCTTGATTCCTTTTCCTTTCTATCTCTCTCTGGAGAAGATGGGGAGAGCTCATAAGACCCTTTAGTACCTTTTTACGGGATTACCCAAAAATTCCTCAGATGCGAGCGTTTGGTTATGCAGGAGAGTTATGTTCAAAAAGTCAAATACCTTTCTTTCTATTTTGAAAATGTAGAAAAGAGATGCAGCGATTTTGGTTGAAAACCACCAATCTTCAAGAAAGGCTTTTTTTTTTCCTTCTCTATCACTAAAATCGGTTTGTTTTTCCTGGGTCTCCAGTAAAAGCATATTTTTGATATCAAATGTTTATGATCTCTGTTGAAATGTCTTTGTCTTTGAAATCTTTATGATCCTACTTTTATTTGAATGTAGCATTACGAGGAAGATCTCAGCTCAGAAGTGATTTTTATTTGCTGGTGCAAGTAAACAAAGCTGAGTTCAAACCAATGAAACATATCAATCAGGCAATATTCTTCTTATATGATGATATGCATTTCTGATTCATTGAGTAATTGATTTTTAACAATACCATTACAAAGACCATTTGGCAAATTTTATTAAGTCTCTGCCAAATGCTGAGTGAATTACATTTAAAATTCCAATATGTCAAATATACAGGAGGATTCATAAAGAAGTACATACTTTCCAGATTCTTAAAGCAGTTACAGTCAAAGACACGAACAAAAGTTACTTACTCTTAAAATTTGTGTTCGCCTTTGACAGAAGTCACATAAGCAGTAGCATGCGTGTCTTATGACTATAGTCTGTGTATTTTCTGTAGGCAGTTCAAGGTCACATTTTCTACCCCGTTATTGGTTGTCTGGTATCAGTAACGCGGTAGAAAATGTGACCTTGAAACGCCTACAGAAAATACACAGACTTTTTTTTTTATAGTCATTCGAAATGGCGCAGTTTGCAAAGGGGAAGGCATTTTGAGTTCTTCAATTTAGCAAAACGGAATCCGCAACTGTTGTGCAACAGCATTTACTATCGCAATTTAGAAAAGAAATTCCAGTTAGGAAATCTCTCTATCAATGGCAAGAAAAATTTAAAAATATGAGCTGTTTGTGCAAAATTATAAGTCCTGGATGACTGAATGTATTGCATGAAATTTAGTGAAGCCCGGAAAAATCAACGCAGAGGGTAAGACGTAAAGTGCAGATTTCTCAGCTCACCGCCTGGAGAATATTTGAGAAAGAAGCTGAAAATACGAATACCTTACGAAGTGCAGGTGTTGTAAAATCGATTGACTTTGACAAACAAAAGGGCTTTCAATTCTGTACCAATTTGCAGCTTTGTTTTGAAAATGTTGATTTTGCCGATCACTTAATTTTCATTGATGAAGCAACATTCATATCATAGGGAAGGTACACAAGCACAATGTTCCCTTTTGAGGAAGAGTGAATCACAAATTCATAGTGCAACACATGCCAGATTCTTCTAAGGTAAATTTGTTTTGTGCAGAGTCCAGAACGAAAGAGTACGGTCCCATCTAAAGAGTCACACGTAGAGCATCTGCGACTGTCTCTAACGAAACTTAAAATAACTCCATACAATTCTGTTACAAGTGACATATAATATCTTACATCGCTCTTGATTTATAGTGCATTGAAACTGTATACTTCTTTTATATTTACACAGTATGTAAAAATCAAGAGATATAAAAGCAAAAATTATAAAATTTGTCTTCTATTTCCTATACATATATGTATAAACAAATATCTTGTAATCAAAACACATTATAGTAATACGGTTTCCCCATATATTCTCCAGGGCTGAGTATCAATTTCTACAATATTTAATTTTTTTAAAAGTGATATTTGGAACATTCACGTAAAATATAGGATATCTTAAATAAAGTGGAAGTTTTATCTGAATGCTGAAATTCAAATAAGCCTCATTTTTTTAATCCCAGAGACTCAGTTAATAAAACATCGAATCATTAATCTGTTTGTCTGAATTCGATTCCCTGTCATAGTAGCCTAATCTGAAGATTAGATAATTAGAAAATATTAGGTGAGAGAGTATTTTATTGTATATTCCGACATGATATTACATAAATCATGAAATATATTATGTATTACACATGCTTTACTTTTTGTCCATAAAGTGCCGTGAATGTTATTGGTTGCTGAATTAGTTAAAGTTTAATCATTTTCCTTTTAAAATTAAAGATCAAATTTTTGGTGAAATTACAGTAAATGAAGTAAGAACATACTGCAATGAATATAATTGTGTAAGTATTTTAATATGTATGTATGTTTATGCCAATTAAAATTTCAATTGAAAATAATTAATACCATTAATACTAAGTTTCGTATGAAATATTTATTTGAATTTTTTTAATATAAACAATAATTCCGATGAGCTAGCTAGTCGTCGAAGGCACTACTATAAAATAAATATCTTTTGGCACATTTCAGTGCAAATTATCGCCAAGTTAAAATATTTTTAAGCACATCCTTGTCGCTAAATATTGGCGATAACTTAGCATAAATAATGACTGAACATGGTAGCCAAATATTACTGATATTTCCAAGCAAGCATATAACTAATGCCAACATGTGTTATAATTAATGCTGGATTTAAGTAAATATGGAACCTATCGTCTCCAAGATAAAATATTAGAGCCCTTTTTTGCAAGAAATATTTTATTAACACATACTATTAGCAGAAAATAAATTAAATATAAATTTAAGCTTACATTGGAGGCACAAAATTGTAACTTGGTGAGGTAGTCTTGGTTCCAGGCAAGCAAGGAACCAGTCTGCCAAATAGTCATCGCAGTAGTTAAATAGTAAACCTAATAAAGGCGTCAGACCTTGGCAAGTTATCGCTGGTGGTATGCTAACGAAAAACACTTATCTTTTTTTTTATTTGCCCTCACACATGTATCTTTTGCTTTTACTGGATTAGCTTCGCATGTGTTTAAAAGAAATATTCACAGAAGATGCAGCAATTCATCCGATTAAGTAGATTTTACTCTTTATCAGTTTCCTTTCTTTTATCCCATAAAACTACATCAACTTTCCATTTTAAAGTTAACAGTAGCCTCACGTTAAGGTCCAGCAACATTAAAGAAACCTGACGTGTTGTTTGTAACCCTTTATGACTCTCATATCACCCAATCACCCACCGTCTAGGAATGCTCTTAGTGCGGTATCTTACGAGTTAGTCTGCACGATTAAGACTTCTCGATTCGAGCTATCGGACCACCCCCAACGCATAAATCAGTCAAAGATCGAAGTGGACCATTAAAGGGGCCCATTAGGGGCCTAATTCATTACATAATGGCTAAACCAGATAGAGGTTTTTCATTGCTTTATAGCGTGATAAAATGGTCGTTACTTTCAACACACCTTCGCATTTCTAAAGTAGCAACTCGGGAAAATGCCAGCAATGCTTTTATCCGTACAGATATCGTCCAGTCTGAAGATAAAGGAGAGACATAAAAACTGATCTGGCGAGATTTTGGGATATTTCCAAGGTTTTCTGAAGAAGTTCTAATTTTGAAATAAGCTTTTACAGCACAACTAATTCAAAGCGGATAGGATAATAATAAATTTATCTATTAGAATTAACAAAACCGGCTCCAAAAATAATTTCAGTAGTGGTAAACGACAATTTTTGATCTAAAATTCCATAAATGTTTATTATTAATAATTGCTATTAAATAAATTATTAATAATTTATAAATATATAAGTAATTTTTGTAAATAAAGTGATAAATATAATTTTTAAATTTTTAAAAATGAATAGCACGCAATAGGTGTTTATAAAAATACAAATTAAAAACCATTCGAATAATATAAAAAAAATAAAGCAGTGAACAATCATATAGAGGGCACTTAATTGTAGTGTAAATAAATATTTCGAGAAAACGGTGGATTTTTGAATTACCGATAATTTAATTGGAAAGAAAAATTGTAAAATTCTATTGTATTATTATTTTAAACCTGTAACGCAAAAATGATTATCTTAATATTAAAATAATCATTTTTATGTGTAGTTTGCTAAGTGTTTTATAACTTTCATACGAATTCACTATAAAGTAAACAAATTTTAAGTGACAAATAAAGATTTTAAGTGAAGTTATTTCTTTAATCATTTGAGTGCCATGGGTTTTTTGGAAATATCAGGTTGAAAATTTCTGCATTATCACTTTTCTTAATATCTGAGTTATCTGCGCTGTGATGTTTTTCGACTCCCATAAAAAAGATACGCATTGACTCTAATGTGTGACCAAGCCCCGGTTCAAACTTAGCTGACACTTTTTAACAAAAACCAAGGGACAGCTATGGCTTAGCAAGGATAACAGGCGCCCGGACCTTAATATAATTTTTTCATGACCCGAATTAGTAAAATCAGTAGTTAGTAAATTTCCGTCATTTCAAGATATTTTTATTTTAGATGTGAACACATTAATATTTTGTCCAGAAGACTCAGAAGCTATATATCCACTTGTCTCGCGATTACGTAACTGAAGCAGCGTGATACTATCGTTAAATATTCAGATGATTAAAAAAGGCTTCGGAGGTTCTGTCTCAAAATTATGAATAATACTGAATAATATTATGCCTTTGAACTTTCTGCAAGGCCATCTTCTTCAGGCAAGATTTTTCAGTATTTGAAAAATCAGCTTGTGAAAATTTAATAATTGAAATAAAATAATTGAAAAACTTGAAATATTTGAAAATTTTGTTTTCAATAGTTGAGAAAAAAAATCAATTAATATGTGACATAATTAAGAAATTGTTCATAAAATAAGTCGAAATTGGTACTCCGTTACTAAAAGTTTCTGAAAGATCTTCCATGCAGACCATAAATTGATCGCTTAGTCACATTTAATAAATTATGTAATGTTATGTAGTTGCTCAGACTATATTTCTTTAGAATAGACTTAGCAATCAATGTGCTTTTTAAATTAATTTTTTAAATGAATGTTATATTAAAAAATGATTAATTTTTAATTTGAATTTTTTTAATAATGTTAAATTTTTCTTCTCACAACTAAAATACTCCATTGTCATTAATGATATAAGTTCAACCATTCATTAATTAAAAATATTTCTCCTATTTTTTGCATTAAGACATGTATTACTTTATAAAATTTATAGAGTTAAAAGATTCCAAAGAAAAAAAATCATAATTTGAATTTACATAAAATGAGATTTACGTTTCTTTTTCAACAGCTAACATAAGTAATTGTTAATTTTACGTCATAAGATTTTTAGTGGTAAGTTCAATATAGCTTAGAATTGAAAGCTACACCCGATATTAATTTTATTCTTTTAGCTTTATTTGCTATTTTTGCCTGCACAGGATGATTACATAATGATAAGTATTTCAAAATGTAACTGCATGTAAGGATCTTATAATCTACTACAGCCAAAAACACTGCGAAAGCTACGATTTGCATCAGTAAGCTTAATTAAATAATCAGTAAATTAATTAATAATCAATAAGTTTGATTGAAACGTTATTAAGAATAATTGAAAAATTTAAATAAAATTAAACTTTGAAACAAAATAAAATGATTTATATGTAGTAACATTTTGTGACGAGAGCGAATTCTTTTTAAAATTTGCTATGGCTCTTTCTATAATCATGAAAAGTGCAAAAATACTAACTATATCATTCACTTACGATTCGGTTACTTGACGCATTCCACTGCCGTCATTTTGACTTATAAGTTATTACAATTTTTCCTTTTTTATACAAAAGAGTGAACTACTTTAATAAAACTGGGGCTGCACTATGATCTTAAACAAAACTGGTTCTATTTTAATTTTTGTAGTATCAGAATTATTATCGTCCAAGTTTTAATCTTACAGTGATCAAAGATTGCTTTTATTGATCAAAGATCATAAATCATCATGCTAACAATCACTCTTCGATGGCTGATTGACCTCAAACAATATTTTTTGGTAAACCTTTTAAAGAGTTATGAATTTTATTAATATTATCTGTAACAACATATGTATTAATACCTTCTGAGTTAGAAAAATCTCGCTTTATTCAGTGATTAAAGAATTCAGCATTCTAATGATTGTTTTTGGATAATTGATTGACCTTAAGCATTAATTTTTGGTAAACTATTAGAAAGTTCTTCATTTTTACCACAGGTTTCATATTTACAAACTTGTTATTATATTCTGAGTTTGAAAGCATTTTAGATTAACCTATGATTACATAAGTCAAATTTCTTTGGACAATTGACTGATAAACATTAATTTTTGGTAAACTTTTTAAAGAACTCTGCACTTTAAACATAAAATCTGTACTTAAAAATTCACTGCTGCATACAGAGTTAAGAAAGTTTACACTGATCAATGATTTTTTTATTGATAAAAACTAACTACTACTGATAAAAAAGCTAACTACTAATTTTTTTGCCAATCATATAATTTATTAATTTTGCACAATAAAATATTATCAAAGGCCTTGCATTTCAACTTAAGAATTGTAATAATAAATTTATTATTTCTATTTATTTAAAAAAATCTGCATTAATCAAATATTATTTAGTTAATTGATCAATTATCATCCCATTTAATCGTAGTATTTATCAAACCTGAATAATTTATTTTAGCCAGCTATTAAAAAAGTCTGCAATTTTAATCATAGAATTTAATATAACAATTTTTTGTTATAATACTGAACAAATGCAATTATTATAATCTGACTGATTCTTGGATTAACCCTACATGATTGCAAAAAATCAACTTTCCAATGTTCGGTTCCTGTAAATTTGATAATTCCTGAGCAATAACTTTTGACTGATAAAAAGCTCTATATTTTAATAGCGGAATTTATAATGATAAATTAATTATAGCAATCTGAGTTTCAAATTTTTTGCATTGATCTAAGTTTTCTTATATTCTTTAATGAATACAAAAAATCAGTACTCTTAAGATCTTAGTTCCCTATAATCACGAACGCCTTAAGTCAGGTCGAAGTTTTTTGATCGAACATTTTCTATCATCTTATTTTTCGATTCTAAATGACAGCGTGTGTTCATTCTAGATAAACAATTTTCAAAGAATTTATTTGGAAACAATATCTCCTCCGCTCAACTCAGAAGTAGCCCCCCTTTTTTCCAACATTGAAAAAAAAAGTTTATAATAGCTCCAAAAACAATAAGTGTATTTAAGACCGTACGAGGAAACCCCCTCAGGGTTAGTATGTATATCGTAAAGTCTAAGGAAGTGATAAGCTCTTTAGAAGGAACGCGAAACTTGGGCGACAACGAACAAACTAGACGCCATTCGGCCTTAATTGTAATGGCTTGCCACAATCAGCATTATAAATCTCTGAAAGAGGCAAGAGGACACTGTTAAAAGCTGAGCGCTAAAAAGAACTTGGACTTATCTCCCAGAATGGGACAGAGATAACCGTTTGATGTAATGTCTCAGACACGGTGTGTTTCGCATCCTATAAAGGCGGCATTTTCGCTGCGGAATGGGTCCAGGTTAGTGGCTTGAAAGATATGGGAGAAGAATGGCCAGTCTTGAGGATAAGATTGATTTAAAGGCCAAAAACTCTGACTAATGAGCCGTTCTTGGGAAATAAGTACGTGTTTTGATCATATGACAGATTATACTTCTGATTGGCTTGTGTTTTTTTGGACAAAAAGTAGTTGCTTTCTTTCTGTTTATCGAACAAATGGGGAAAGAATAGCTTTGCATAACTTTTCCAGAAAATGCTTCCTTAATGCTTGTGACATCGCCAAATCGAAAGAAGTCCAATAAAAATGTCCATTAAAGATAAGTCTGGAAAAAAAAAATCGGAGTATATACTATATCACGTGTATTTTGGTGGTTCTTTGAAATTCAGACCAAGAAAATTTCGAAACTCGGGTCATTCATCTTTTACTTAGTAACATGCAATTTAAAGGAAGTTTATTCAAAATTGTAAGATAGCGAGTAATTTTTAGTGAGGTAGTAAGTGCTTTGAATCTATTGACAGCGATAACAAAAAGAACCTATCGACGACAGAGAAATGTTTTTCTTGTTTAAAAATAATTGGGAAAAAGGAAGTGGGGTATGTTTAAGGATAAAAATGATTTATAACCTGATTAAATCTCTTTAATTTATCTTTAGAAATAAATAAAATATGTACGTGTTTTTAAAAATGCATTTATAAAATACTTTATTTTGCATTGGGTGCATTTGTAGCTAAATCGGATGAATGGAATAAAATCAAATTTCATACACAGATTGTGGAAGACATAGGAAGATGACCTCCCAAAATTAATTAATTAATTAATTTGCTAATAAATGTAAACGATGGCACATAAAAGAAGAAAATTTGAAGAAAATTGAGGCACAATGCTTGGGACATCAATACACAATTCCACTGCTCAAATGATAAAAAAAAATCATATAAACAGAAAATAATTATGTACAATAAGAAAGTCGCTGAAAATAATCCTCATTAGAACATCATACAAATCAGATGAAGGATTATATTGAATTCCATCCAGCGTTTTGGAAGATAAAATCCAGGTTTAAAATATTTTTTGTACGCTCAATCCTTAATAGAAATACAAAATACTAATATGAAATTATTTGAATTTTTTCCTAATTAATTGCTTTAATTAATCATTTAGTGGAACCTGATACTTTGTTATGTTGCACTTTACCTGAAATGGAAGAAACTCCTTGGGTAAATCAAGCAGTTTGTATAGACAAATACATATTTGATGAAGTTATTAACTGTAAATGTCCATCTATCCATCTGTCTGAGACAAAGATAATTAAAAAAAAGTTTTGGGCTAAATGTGTGCAATTTGGCATACAATCTTTACTCCAAGCTTATAAATTTATATCAAATTTTTGAGCAAAATCCGTTTGGAGTAAATCTGTCTGTTCTTCTGTTCGAATATAAGTTAACACGATAGCTGTAAAACGAAGATAAATTAGCTATATAGATAAATTTTGCTACGTATTTTAACATCTGTAGTGTAGACACCTTTCAAATTTTCAACCAAATCGAATGACTACCAACTGTTCATCTGTACTTTCAAAAACATAAAAGTCTGTGCTTCAAAGACATATAATAACATCAAAAGCACAATGAATTAAGTATATTAAATTTGGTGTGGGACTTTTGTAATTACAAGTGTAGTAGTATTTCAAATTTTTTTTTCAATCGGTTGGGGAAACTGCGTCTAAAATACAAAATCTCTTTCCAGATATTATTAACCTTATGCCAGGTATCAATCGCCAAAAAACTAGCCAAGGATGGCACGATAAATTCAGTAAAAAGGCAAAATTCCCACGAAAAGTTAATATTTCGTAACTATTTTATAATAATGCAATGCAAGGTATTCTCTGGTATGACAACTTCATAAGAGAGTATGCAAGGAAATTCTGAGAAGATCACTCCCGCTTGGTTTCAATTCCTGGATTGAAACTGCACACTTCGTCTTTTTGTCTTCAACTTCAATGCAATGCACTTCGTCTTCAACTGCAATGCACTATTTTGAGTGCACTAATTTAATAAAAGAAAATTCACAATGGACACTGAAGAGGCTTTACAAAAATAATTTTAAGGCGTGTCTTGATTATTAACAAAAATGTTGGAAAAAGTGCATTGCAGTTGAAGGTGATAACTTCGAAGGAAATACACAAACATTTTGACGAATAAATTGTTTTGGCACTGATTCGAATGCTTTTTGATCACAGTAGTATTAGTCCAATGACGAAGTGAATTTTATTTTTGTTATTTGAAAAACATTTAAAGTCACGTATAAAGAAGATTTTGGTACGAATAAAATGCTGCCTCCTTGTTTTATTATTGTTTTTTCTATATCTTATGAAATAATTGGGAAATAACAGCATTATGTGATCTTTTAATTCTTCCTTATTGTCTCTTAATGTACAAAAAATACAATTAAAGTGTTTTCAGGTTTTCTCTGGTAATATATATAGTACAAATCTTGTTTAATATTTAATTCAAAACACTTTCAAAATGGCATTGAACAATGTATATGCTTTTACTTGCTTAAAAATGAAAGAAGTTCATTAAAAATTATTAAAATGACCAAATATTAATTTTACTATTGTTAAATCAATTTATATTATATACATTTTAAAGAATATGAAAAAATAATATCATACGTCAATTTTTGAAAATTTTACAAATTGCAAACCACTAAATATAACCATCATCGAAAAAGTTTACCCTGATTTTTAATAAAGATAATATGATAATAAAAATCTAATTTAAAATAAATCGGATGTGTTCTTATTTTTTTTCATATACTTAAAAATAAAAAGAAAGACATTTATTATATTAAGAATTGATTATAAAAACGGTCAGTTCATCTTTAACCCTGAGCGGATTTAAAAATATCACCGCCACTTTTATCATTAACGGATGCACAAATTCCTATTTCTGTTTTGGCATCAAGTAACTCGGACAAGTTTCTTTTTATGTTTTAATTGATTGATTTATTTTTATGTGAATAAATCTAAATATGAATAAAATCAATTATGAAATCATAAAGTTAGCCTTTTATTTCCACTTTTTTTTAATGCTGAAACGTAGCAAAGATCAATTAACGGAAGTCTGCAATTTCTATACCCTGATTTTTATATAAATTTTTTTTGTAAGTTATAGCTAATATGTTCTTTCAGCACTGTTTTTATTTTGCAACTAGCATTGCATTTTTTTTCTATTAGTGATCACTATTCATTTCAATACGATAGTAGTGATTAGTTTCGACTTTAGTGGAAATTAAACGAAATTGAGGATTGAATTTTTGATAATTATCCTTCTTCTCATAAAAAAATAAAAATGAATAAACTTAATGCTATTAGTGACTTGTATGAAAAGTTTAAAAAAACATGAAAGCAAAAGATAGTAGAATTAAAAAATACACAAACTGGTGATTATGCTGCGATTATTAAACCTACAGTTTATATATGATTGTGAACTTTTTTAAAAAAACTAAAAAAGAATATATGTTAACTACTTTCTTCATAATGATTAATGCATCCCTTCGCAGTGACTAATACATTTAATTTCACATTTGAGACATATAAAGCTATAAATAAGTGAAAGCTGCACTTAGTTTAAAAGACTAGAATCACACGGAAACGATTAAGAACCATGCATAAGTATCTTCATGATCTTATATGGTATGGAAATAATAAGAAATGAATGCCAAGAGCAGAATGTGTCATTTAATAAAAAGGTTAAATGGATTCATAGCTCAAAGATCTATCCATTTAAAGTTCTAAATTTCTTTACTATATAATTAGATGACATTTCCAGTTCAGGAATTTTTTTTATTTAATAATGATATAATGAATGCTTATGTATCTCATGTAATTGTTTAAATGAATAATTATTATCTCTGAGCAATTATTTAATTAGAAGATTTTTAAGAATATAAAAGTTCATGAAATTCAAATAACGTTATTTAATGTTAGTAAAAAAATTGCGACAGTCATTCTTACAAATAACACAATGAACATTTAATTTAGTCTTTATATAGCATGATATTCAAGCACTTTGTAAATTAACTTTTTTTCATGTGTGTAGAAATAAATGGATTTTTTAAAAAGGATTTTTTAGTCTTTTTCTTAATGTATTAGTATGCCAAATTGTGTTCTGTTGTGCACACCTAATGACCACTGGCTAATGTTGGCATTTTGTATTTCCAGACAATTCACATTATGAAACCCACTTTTTAAGACTGTCAATTTAATTGAACATTTCAGTACGTTTTCACTTTAATCAAAATATTAATGATTTATTTTAGTTTATTTTCTTAGTAAACTTTATGTTAATATATTTGTTTTTATTCACTTATTTCTTAATATAATTTTTACATAAAAAAAGAGCTTAGCTAATATAATTCATTTTAGTTTATTTTTCTTAATAGACTTTGTGTTGATATATATGTGTGTTTGTTTTTTCATTTATTTCTTTATTATAATTTTTTTAAAAAAGGGCTAAATTAATAAAAATTTTGAAAAATTAATGCTTAAATATTATTAATGATTTATTTATTTATTAATATCAATGATTAATTATTATAAAGAATAATAAAGAAATAACAAATTTTAAACAATACGCACACATGCAACATAATATATAAAGAACAATAAGTTAAAAAATTTTAATAAAAAGTAAAAGCAAAAAAATTTTTTATTAATATTCTGAAAGATAGGAAATAATTTTTTGTCGAAATTGTGGAGGTTGAAATGAAATCATACAAGCGTGAGACTCTTAAAAAATTACAATAAAAATTAAAATAAAGCAATAGCATCTAAAAGAAAATTTTCCAAAAATATATTATAAATGTGATTAAAATTCTTATTAACAAAAAGTATTTCAAATAACTTATCAAAATTTACCATTTTGTTTTGACTTTAATTTTTTATAAAAGTTATCTTTAAATTACATTGTTTTAATTCTGCAAAACTATTCAGAATTATTTAATAAAATCACAAACTAAGCATTTTAAAGGAGGATTCAGTGTACAAAACACCTGCACGAAGACATGATGTCACAATATAATATGTGCAGTATTTATTTGGATGTAAATACATTATTCTATTAATTAAAAAAAATTTTAAATGTCCAAAGCAATTTTTAGGAATTAAGAATAATTTGTGATATTAGATGAGGTTTTAAAAGTGATTCCATAGGTTTTTTTTCTTCTTTAATATTGTTCTAGCTTCTATGTATTTTCAAACAAAAGCATAGATTATTTCTGCATCATTTATTAGATAATACTGATATTTGCTCGATTTCAAAACCATATTTGAAGTTTTATCAGACCAGAAAACAGATGACACTCCCTTTAGATACTTGATTAATCTTTAAGCTTTTATTAACTCGTTAATGACCAGCGACTTATTTATGTGACAATTATATTTTTCTCACATTCTAACCAAAAATTTCTTCGTTTCGATGTTTCTTTTTTTGTTCATTTAAGAATTGAATATATATTCTAAAATTACTAAACGATCTTCAAAGATATATACCATTCAATAGCCAATTTTTTAAGTCAAATTATTATTATTGCTTTGATTTATTTTTTACAAAATGGAAGAACTCAAAAGTAATCTTTTTTTGACATTTTATTAAAAAATTTTTAAATATTTATGAATAAAATTTTTTAAAGTAACACTTTATCACTTCTTTTGACAAATTCTCTAAAAAAAGTTAAAATTAAGTTTAAAGCAAAAAATTCTGCAGAATTTAACTTTATTTAACAGTTAATTTATTTTGACATAATTTCATATTCTCGTAATTTAATAGAAATTTACGAAAATCTAAATCGGGCATTAATGAGTTAAGCACAGGTGGTTATCAAAATAATGGAAACACCTTAGATTTATGAAGAATCCTTTATTAGTATGGTGTAGGACCGCCTTTGGCATGTAATACAGCTTGGATTCGCCTAGGAAACGATTCATACAAGTATTGAATAGTATTTAGAGGTATATTGTAACATTCTTCCAGGAAATATTGTGAAAGTTCTGGGAGAGTTGCCGGTGGAGGATATCGATTAAGTATTGAACGCTATAAAATATACCATAAATGTTCAATTTATTGAGGTCGGGTGACTGTGTGGGCCAAGGCAGATGTTTAACTTCATCCTCGTTTTCATCAAACCATGATTGGACAAGTCTCGCTGCATGAATAAGAGTATTATCTTCCTGGAAAATTCCCTCGCTTGCAGGAAACAAATTTTGCATCATAGGACGGACCTGGTAAGATAAAATTTATCTATACTTATTTCCAATGATCCTTCCTTTCAGGGCTACGATTAGTCCAGTAGAAAACCACGATATGGCTGCCCATATTATGACATATCCACCTCCATGCTTGACGGAAGGAGATAATCACGATCATACGCTTATGCAGGTGTCCTCCAAACGTGCACCCGTCCTGTTGTAGGGAAAAGTGTGAAACACGATTCGTAAGCTCATATTACTTTCTTCCACTTATCAATCGACCAGATTTTGTGTGTGCGACACCACTGTAGACGAGGTTTACCATTAAAACCATTAAAACTGTGATAAGTGGCTTGGGAATTGCTGCTATGCCATAAATGTTCTGTTTATGAAGATGCCTTCTTACTGTAATCACTGATACTAGAGAATCCAGATGGGTATTGAGTTCTACGGTCACTATTGCTGCAGTTGTTCGCTTTTTAGACCTTACAATTCGCTTCAATAGCCGTCAGTCTCTTTCAATGAACGTTTCTTTCCGCCCACTATTTTGCTTTGCGCAACTTCTCTTGCCGCGCTGTGTGTATGCTGTCATGACTTTAGACACAATACCTCTAGAACTGCCAAAAAGTTGGGATGTTTCGGTCACACTAGTCCGCCATTTTATGCTTTTGAAAAAACATCCAAGAATAGCAGAACTTCAATAGAGCTAACACATACTGCCGGAATATATACATTGCTGTTTATAAGAAAATTGGTGGTTATTATCATATTTTAATGCTTACGAAACGCATACAAAAATGTCAGTTTTATTTTGATAACCACCTGAAATATTAAAATTCAAATTTATATTTAAAATTTTTTATTCAGTACTTAATATTACCTTCGAAATATGCTAAATTCACATTTTAATTTTCAGATTTCAAAATTTATAACCACATACTAATGGCTAGTTAAAGAAGCTTTAAAATTATGGTCATTTAGTAACATTTATCATATATTAGTCACATTTAATGGGCAGCTGATTGGCTGGGGATCTTGGTTATATTTAATTTCATTTAAATCTTTTATGCATTATTTTCATACCTGGGATTCGTCATATTGTCTGATATTAAAACCTTGTTTTTTTTTACGTATGATCTGTTTGTTTCGTACATGAATTCATCTATTACTCATAATTTCACTGTATTGTATCCTCCCTTTCTTTTTGATCCAGTAACCTAACTAAATAGAATTCTTTTTTTATTAACTTTCAACAATGAAAGAAAATCGCACGATTAAATATATGATGAAACGATGAAAACAGCTCAGGTCAGTAATATAATCTATTGTTTATAAGATAAAGACAATAAAATGATTTGTTTATTTATTATAAATATTTGAAATTTTTTTTTCAAAATTCAGAAAAAATTAGCATAACTAATAGATTTTTATCACTGTAAAGATGCATTTTAAAAATTTTTAAACGTTGTAAAATTTAATTGTATGTAGTGATATCTTTGGATGTTATCGTGTGAAAACACCAAAATTCAGCTAAATTTTTAATTAATTAAAATTCTAATAAAAAATTCAAAAAATAGCACGAAGCTGTATATTATCGCATTTCAAGATGTATGTATGTCAAATTTAGTAGCTGTAGATAAAATGATCTGACTTATAAAATGCCCATATACAATGAGAGACACCCCCTCCACACACACACACACACACACAATCATCTTTTGCCATTAGTAAAGATATACAAACTATCCATATACATTCACACTGTAAGGATAGATAATTACTTTAGCAAATTACTATCTTAAAATTGTAAAACAGAGAAAAAAATCTAAACAAAAAAACTTTAAATTATCATGAAGATATATATTTTTTTAAATAGGAGGAATATATTATTGTAAAAATTTAGACATTATTCAGGAACTAAATATATATTCTAAAAACATTCCCGAGTATTCATCGAAATATCTCAATATTTTAATATTTTTCCCATCTACAAAAAAAAGTGCCTAAAACCTCCATTCCCATGATTTAAATTTATTTATAAAAGAATTCTTATTGAATCGCATTTTATCATCCTATATATAAATCAAAACTTATGGAAATACATTAAATCGACACATTATTTGGATTTAAATTTAAAATTGTCCTAGTTTTGTATTAGAAGTAAGAATGTCTTTGTTTTATGCTATATGACAAAGACATTCTTTGTCATATAGCATAAAACAAAGACATTCTTTGTTTTATGCTATTGTGCAAACAATAAAGTCACTTAAGAATCCCATTTATTATCAGCAATTAATCTAACAAAATATTCAGATTGAATCACTTTTCTTACATATATAATATTACATATATATATAGTACATAATATATATTACATAATATATAGTACAATCAATAAAAGACATCTATCGCATCCTTTGCTAAATGAAATAATATTTCATCACAAAATTAAATTGATTATCTTGCTTACTGTTAAAGAATTTTTGATACTTTAATTAAATTATATATTCCTTTTAATATATTCTTAAAAGTTATAATACCATAATATATTTAAGACGAGAGTATAAGAATTGCCCTCTGTATTGGAAAGAAAATCCTTCCATGAGCGAAATCCATCCCTGTTTATGAAGTATGCTTAAAATAATAGACTGAAATCTGTATTCAATAAGCATTTTGAGTATCAAACAAAAGGTAAAAATGATAAGCAAATTCTAAAAATAAATTTAAAAAAGAGGAACTAAAAAAAATAATCATTTTACATATTATATCTAAAGCTTCTTTCTAAATTCATTAAAAGCTTTCGTGGGGGGGGGGGGTTTTTTCCCTTTTTTAATCATTTGAAATATCCGAGAAAATGATCTTCACTTTCAAAAGAAAAATGTAATTTTTTAGCAATTTGAAACTTTTTTCTGAAAAAGACTTCAGTATCAATAATTTCATAATTTAAATTATTTCAAATTAAAGCGAATATCTTTTATGATTCAAATGTTCATGGAATTTTAAATTAATAATATAAGTGTAAATCATAAAAAAATTATCAATAAAAAGAAGAAAAACTTTTTTACATTAACTTTTAACATATAATAATTTTACAAATTTAATTTGCTTTAACTGTTTAGTCCTCAATTTTCGAAATTGTCAGGAATATCAAGTCCACGATTATTTACCAATGTGCTACCATCTTTCGACAGAAGCTTGAAATAAAGCAATAAATTAATCTAGTACGCTACAATAGATGGCAGCACCATATAAAATTGTCTAATAGCATTCGTTTTCTACCGAAGACCTTAAAAAGCAGAAAAACCAATCTATATCAAAAATTCAATCGTTAAAGAGATTAAGAACATACAAATGTATGATAATATTTAACTTTTTAATCCTCAATATTTCTTTGAATTAGAATATTCTTTTTATGCCAGTATTAAAATCATTATTAATAAAATTAATTAATTAGTTATTTTTCAAAAACTATATTTTTATTGAAAGAGCTATTAACACGATGATTGAAAATAATTAATTATATTTTTTACATAATTCATTATTTTCAATCATCATGAATTTTAGAAAATTTGGTTTCTTATCCCAACATTTCGTTATTTTTCAAAAAATAATATTTTTATTGAATAATTTTTTATCAACATGATGATTGAAAATAATGAATTATATTTTTTACAACATTATGCAAAAATCTAAATAATAATTTGAAAGAAAATTAAAACTTCAAAAAACGAATGTCATGTTTATGAATTCATTTAATAGGTTAATTTATTATCAGAGCTATCATAATGCAAAAGCCAAAGAATACAGAAGATATATATAACTAAAATATTACAACAGAAAATATTATTCAAATTATTCATAATCACAATGCCTTTTATTAATTTACCTTGCAGATAAATAGTGTCGAGCAGGACTTTTTTTCAAATGAAGGGTACAGTTTGAAACTTTCTGTTTCCTTGAAACTCTAGGGTATTTTTTGTCAACGGAATTTTCATGCTAATATGATAGATTTTCTACTCTATATAAATATATCCTTTTATAAAAATTTTGTTTCCTAAAAATGTACACATTTAATATAATCATTGTATAAAAATTATTAATATACATTCAGAGTTATAAAATTCAAATAAATTTTTACAAATGTAAAATGTGTTTAGTTATTGGAAGTATTTGAATGCTTGATTTTTAGTTTCAAAGTCTCTTTGATAAAATTGGTAGATATAATTGCAAAACGACAATAAGCTTATCAATCATTATTTGGATTATTGTCTTTCTAAAAGATGTTCTCAACTCGTTGATGGTAACTAGTTTTGCGCTATAAACTTTATATTTTATCTAATAACATTTATTTATTTTAATAACATCCAGCTTAGGAAGATCCGATGAGTACGAGATGAGTTCAATTCCACCTCTCCATTCCAAATATATATTCATTAGAATTATATTAAGATGTGCCCTCACTTCGTGACAGTAATGTTGAGTTGGTCGATTCTGAGGCGGACAGCATTCTGCATTTTCAAATATATCTGAAAATCCCTCCTCCCTGTTATGAAATAAATTAACATTACTAATCACGGTATTCGGAAAAATATTTTATATAATTAAAACCTTATTAAATGAGAATTATCATTTTCTTAGTAACTATAATGATGACGATTAGTTAAGGAAATATTTTATAAAGTTCCATCTTAATATAAACAAAAATTAAAAAGGTTGTGATTAATTATAATCATGCATTTCCAGTGATTAACAAGATTCTAGGATTATATTTATACAACCATTATGAAATATTGATTATAATATCACTTGCTTATGCAACAATTATTCAAAATGTGCATAGCATTTCTTTGGCATGAGGGAACGGCGCAATATACAGAAATACCTTCACTTAAAGTTTTTTTTCCCTTCTTTTCAGCATTCTTTATCATGTCTTAAAAATAAATTTCCTTTTTAATCTAATTTATTCAGACAACAATTTTGTGTAGCGTATGTTTCTTATTTGAATGTTAAATTATTTGATAAACGAATAACAGACAAACTACTGGAAAACAGAAGTCAGTGTTGAGGAAACAAACATTGTAAAGGCGTGTGAAAAATTGTTATATGAAAGGTTCACGAATCGTTCGCGAGAAGCTATTGCACGTGGTCAGGATTTCTTGGATTTCTTTCTGTCAATCTTTTAGCCAACACAAAGGGTTTCAAAATTTGGAATTGGTTAAGTGTATGTCGTGGTTCCGTATGGTCTACTAACAAATCTATGTCAAATTTGTCAAAAATGTATTTAATTTTATGATTATTAATTTTCTCCCGCTATTTTTATTTAATTATACAAATTTCCACTTTATTAATGTAAATTTATACTTATTTACTGTCAATTCTCAGGTATCGAAATCCTCTGAAATTTTACTCATGAACCAAGAATCGTTGATTTTAGCAAAACAGCGGGGGGGGGGGATGAAAAATGATGGACGAGATATTTAACAGAAGTGTGATTTCAAATTATTCGTGGAGTTGAAATATTACCGGATAAAGATACAAATTTACAAGAAAATATTTCAGTACAATTTTTACTTATAATAACTTTAATAAACATAAAGCTATGACACAATATACAGTATATTTCTGTATTGGAAACTTGTTAATTCGCTTTCTGTGTTAAAATGCCTTTCTCTGAAAACAAAAAGTAATTTAGTCAAAAAAAGTTGCTTTATTATTTTTTTAATTAAATTAAAATGCGTAGTTTCTCTGATAACGTTGCAATCAACATTATCAGTGAAACTAATGATTTAAATAAATGTTTCCCTAACTATTAACTAAGGTTATTATTTTCAAAAATACATTTTTACACTTTTTTTTTTTTTGCGAAGCAAAATTTATATAATGTTTTTTACCATTTTTCTTTCTTTCTTTTTTTGGTAAATCTTTTTAATGGTATTATTGGAAATGCCAGAAGTTTATTCGCAGATTTTGTAAGATGTCGGTCAGGAATAATATATCCCCAATAATTTAGTAATATTATTTAAAATATTCTTAGTACAATAATCTTAGTAAAATATTCGTAGTTCTGAGGCATTTATTTCCACTTGAACTAAATATGCAATTAATAAAAACTCAAGTTTTGAATTTAAATAAATTAGGGTAAATAAAAAAAAATGCAACAAATGGGACGTAAAACAATTTCAAGGCCTAACAAGAATTCCTGAAATTTGCTCATCTTTCTATGTGTCACTTTTTTTGCGGAATACAATCGTTCGAAAGTGCTAATCTGAAGACCTTAAAACGAACGCTACAAGGATTCCGCATTATTGGGACATTTGCAACGACGCGCATACCATTGTAAGGTAAAAGATGAAAAAGAGATCTTGTAAAAGCTTATATACCTTCTGGAAGGGTCTTACCGAATTTTTCTGAACAAACATTTGTTTTAGTTTATTTGAATAAACATTTTAATGCATATATACACCTCAAAGACATTCTGAAAAATGGGATAACATAAATGTTTAGTAATACCAATACATTATATTGGATTAACATGCATTATACGTGTACTAAAAAGTAAATGAAAATATCTTAGAATCTTACCTTACTTTATCTTAAAAATATCTTAGCAATAAAATTCAGTTCTAGGAATAGGTTTATAGAATCTGAGGTATGAATAGAAGGAGCACACTAAAGGCAGAAAGAATCAATTTTATCTACGAAAACGATCGTTAAAAATTCATCTTTCAACGAAAATTTAAAAGTATTTCTGATATTTTTTAGGTTAGTTAAATAAAAAAAATCTTTTTCTTTATGATCTTTTCGATCAAATAGACAACCTTTTTAAAATTCAGAATTTAATTCAATTAAAAAATAGCATATTCTTAATCAGATTATAAAACAATAATCGTAAAATCGCATAAATCGTTGTTTTAAGATGATTCACTTTTAACATGCGTTCGATATGCAATTACACTTGTACACAAAAAACACATTGGCTCTATTAAATTAGTATGCATTTGCTATATTAAATGAACCGCATTTCCTCATGTAACAGCAAGTGGGGAATCAACTGTATACTTTTAGAATTGACACTTTTAAGACGACTACAATGATTACTATCGTTATATAGATTTTCTCTATAACTTTATGATTACGTTGCATTTGGAATAAATATGAAATAATATTAATACTAACGTTAGAGGTGTTCTATCCTGTTTGTATACGGTTGACATAATTTCCTTTTTTACATCATTTTTTTACAAACCAGATGCTTTTAATCGGCTTAAATAATAATTGAAAGTTAAAGGAATATGATTTCACTTAAAACCGAATATATCGTCCCTCTTTTAATATTTCTAAAATACTCACAAAAAATAATTGATTTCAGAAGTGCAAAATAAGAAGAATTTTATTTTTAAATATTTATTTAGAAACAAATTTCTCTCTAATTTGAGCGCAGATTATACTTTTTAAATTCACTTGATTTTTAAATACCATCTTTTTTAATCAATGATTGTCATTAAATAATGTGAATTTAAATAAAATGCATTTTTAAATATCTTTCAACAGATACATAAATAAAGCTTAATAAGTCTTTTAAAACTGTTGCAAAGTTTGATTCCTTTAAAATCCGATCTTTAAACCTAATATCAAATTTCCACAGTATATTAGAAAATATTATCCTAATCTAAAATTATTTTCCAAATCTTCCTATATTCTTGCATTTTTTTACAAAATGTAAATGCAAATCCACTCATTATAACTATAGAATTTCGAAAAGTTATTTTCTAAATAAAATCATTTTGATTCTGCTAAAAGTGAATAAAAAATAGCACCATATATGCAATCAAAAATGTTTATTCAGTACTTTCATCCATTTATAAGTGAATAAATATTGGCACACTGCTATATATATTTGAAAACTAAGCTTAGTGAATAGGTGTTTAATATTATTATTTATTTATTTACAATGGGGCAATCAAGCCACAATGATCTAGCTGATGGATTTGAGCTCTGCTCTTGGTAAATATTGGACGCAATTCTCATTTCTACTTTTATTGTCCTCGTAAACCGATTACAATAAAAGATTACATTTAATCTGATCTCCTACTTTTACGAACTTCTTTGAAATTTTATAAATAAGATCCTTTGTATAAATGCCCCTTTGAAATTTTATGATTAGAATATCTAATGATTTGGTAAGTTAGTTCAATTAAAGTCACCTTTTATAGTTATAAGTATATTATTATGGAAGGGATATCACAATTTCGAACAGTGGTTAAATGTCAAGGACAAAGCATGAGACAACATCCTTGCTCGAGATTTCTAAAACGCCCACTAATGGTAAATCATTTGACCATAAAAGATTTAATATACATCAAATTTCCGAACAAAGAGGGACTTGTTGCAATCTAATTTGAACGTGCAACCTCCAATACATAACCTACATAGTCCAATAACGTAACTTCCATCCACATTAGATGAAAGTTGCTTGATCTCGTTATATTTAAAAGTACATCAAATATGCGTATAAAATTTGCATTTGCGACATTAATTTTTAAAATTTGGTGACATTAATTTTGAACATGAAATCCTAATATCCCGAAACTGAATCCCTGTCAGCCATTCTATAACACTCAAGACCAACCTGGTCCTATATTATTCAAAGAGAATCAATATAAAGTCATAATTCGTGGAAAAGTTTCCTTTATCATTTTATTTGAAATAAAAGATAGTACAAGTTCTTGTTAATAAAGAATGTCATCATAAAGATGAAGATATATATATTGCTTAGTTGATAAGAAATATTTAATGGAATGGACGGATTTCTGACATCGCATAGATGTAGCAATTTTCTTCAAAACAATCGGAGCGTTTCATTGAAAACGAAACAAATTATTCCAGTTAAAAGCACGCCAAGAGATAATTAAATAGAAAGCATGTTTCAAAACATGCTTGATCACCTCGAGCTCGTCTCCCAAACTAACAGTCACACCTTTTCCGATTGTCCGTAGGTCGTTACACAAAGTAGTATTTACTTTTCAATCTCACATCAACCGCATTGAAGCGATGGTGTGGAAGTAACCCAAATTGGCCGTCTCTAACGGCAACCATTTCAAACAGTAGTTAACATTAAGTAAAGAACCGTAACACGCATTCATCAAGCACAATTACTGGAACAGAAAAAGAAATAGTGTCCCCACTATGTATGAGGAGAGCGCTGTCCAGATTTCCTTTGAATTGGAAAGTCGACAAATAACACCTCTGAGCCTTTTAAACTGTCACGGACTTAGTGTCCATTTGTCGCAGCGGTACCCATTGGCGTTATTAAAAGAGGTGTGAGGTGAAATATTTTGTTGATGACTTAGGAAGGAATTTTGGCATCAATGGGGAAAATGGTGTAAATTGCAAGTGTATAACAGATGATTTCTTAAAAATAAATTTGGCAAGGAATGTTTTATTTTTTAAGTCAAAACATTAGCTAATGATTATTAAAAATAATAAATGTTTTGACAGGATAGATTAAGCATAGGAAAAGAATATTATATTAGTTTAAATATAAAATTTATATTAGTTTGTAGAGACAAATAGAAATAAATATTTAAAACTGAAATGTATGATTATTTTCCTTACATTGGGAATTTTTTTTATTTTATGAGCGAAATTAAATCACAAAAGAAACTAAAAATCTTCATATAAATTCAGTGGAATAATTTGTTTCTTTTTCATCTGTAGTTTAATAAAAATTTAATTAATTCTAAGTAATATTAATGAAGAGACATTTTCAATTAAAAGGTAAATTTCAGCAGTTAATGATACAAACGAAAGATATTTTAAACAAGAAAACAAAAATGAATATTCAAAATAATGCTTAATTAATATCTAAGATGTCTAAGATTATCCAATTGTCTTATTATTTAAAAATATAATGTAACTTCACTTTATCTCCTGATCTAAAATGCGCATTTAATTCAAAATATTTATACTATGTGACGCATTTTATTTCTATTGTATGAACACGCCAAATAGTATATTAGTTGGAAAAATGCTGATAAGAAATTAAGGAATATTAAATGCAGTCTTTTAATATATACTTGTATTAAAATGATGAAATGATAAAATTGGATAATTACCTAAATCTAACTACATTTTTCATCAGCAAAATATATAATATAAATTGTTTAAATTTTGGCAGAGTTTAGGCTTCCAAAGAGTAATTCTCATCATACTAACAGAAATCTCATCTTATTAATTGAAAGGCTGTATTCTGGTATGGAACTGTAATAAAATGCGGGTTAAAAATTCCATTCTGCTCAAAGAGTAATTCTTTGAAAATCTGCCAAATCTTTTCAAACAGCCTCTACTAATTTCTTATTGTTTTGCTGGATATTTCTTCTTTATATGTAAATTCCCAGGTCAATGCTTTTAAAATTTTCAAACTAAAATTTTAGTTCATGGAATTGTTTAGATTTCCGCAATACAAATGTTTTTAGATAATTTGTTAATGATTAAAACTATTGTTTCTATACAAAAAAAATTCTCGAGTTATAATCTTTTGATGATAAGAATGTTCTGGTACACCCCGATGAATAAAAGGTGGAAGAGAAATTTGGAATCTTAGTAGGTGTCGTTCAAAAAAGTATTCTCATGCCTGTGTTTTTTTCAAACTAAATATAATAATTTTAGTTTTCATGGTGTTTATTTATCACTTTGTTTTCTTCTTAAATTAGATCTAATTTTAAATCGGATAACTAAGCCTATGTTTTCAAAGGAAGAAATTTGTCACATTTATTGGATAAATGTATATGCTGCAATCCAAGAAAATGAGCTGGCTGATTAATTTGCGAATATCGCACCGATGTGTGACGTAAATTTGTCTGTTTTTTTTTTAATTCATTAATTATAAAAATTCCAGAGATGTGTTTAAATTGGAGAATGTATTGAAATAATTCTGAGAATGGTGTATTAGTTAGGATGTTCTTGCTCAACATTGACATTAAATTATTTAGGCCGAAGAAATACATAAATGTAATAATAAATCATGATCAAATGCCCTCACATCTTCCTGTGTTTTCAACTTCTATCCATATCTGCTCAGTTCAACAATAAATAACTCAAATTGTCATTATGGGGAAATCAAAAATGCTGATTTTATTATTTTGTGTCGCTATTGTTCAAAAAAATTTCCGTTTGCTTATATCCATGAAAGCACATAAATATTTCTAAAGCAGATCATAAACAAAAAAAAAATATCCACTTTTGAGAAAGCTTTTTAATCTGATCAAATCTGCTATTCATAAAATGCTGAATAAAAATTTAGATTTTTTGTTTAACGTGAGATTGGAAACGTCTGAGGAAACACTTCCGTTTCAATTTTTTTTCTTTATAAATTAAATAACTTTTGTAAATATGTTTGTACCTACTTTAAATTCCTATCATTCAGTTAAACTTATTGTATTTTTAGAGCTCTTTAAGTTGTTTTTTTATCAACGTGGTTCTGTAATCATGCTTTATTGTCCGCTACATTACATATCTAATTTATATACATGTATGTCTAAAATATTTTCTATGTAGTCATTAATGATAATAGTGCGTGTGCTTTATAAATATATTTATGTAGACGATGTAGCCTATATATTTGAACTCTTCCCCGTCTGCTGTCTAATTTTCAAAAATATTACTTTTTCTATTTATTAAAATTTGACTAAATTTTTCATTAGATTAAAAATTTTAAAATTTTTTCTCTGAGATAAATATTCCCACTCTTCAAAGTATATCTATCCCAAGTAGCAGAGAAAAAAATCAGTTTTAATATTTTTAGAAATAGAAAAGCACCGAAATTTTGCTTATTTTTTAATGAATTAAAATTTTAAAACAATATCTCCAAGGTGCACATTTTCACCTTCTAATATATATTTGAATACTTTATTATTGAGTAGTATTATATTTCCACCTTCTAATATATCTATTTGAGTCAAATTCGAGAATTTTCAAATAAATTAAACACAAAGTTGGCTAGGTTTAACTAGTTTGTAGAGTTCCTACACGCGGATATTCCTTTTTATTAGTAGTAAGATTGAGATTAGTAACACTAATTTGATGAATATTGCAAGCTTTACGTCAATTCTATCAAATACAAAAATACCGCCTTTCTTAATAATTAGAAACTTAACACAATAAATAATGTCCCATCGATTTTTAATTTAATTTGAGTAATAAAAAATGTACCATTCTGAGAATAAACCGTCATTATAGTCCAATAAAGAATGTTAATGAATGAGCATAAATCATATAAAGCACAATATTGGTTTTCTTTTCATATATCAAATCCCCATCATTTTGATTTACCCCACTTTTCACCAGAGTGATGGTGGGGATGATGGGGGGGCGGGGGTCCGCGCAGCGTTACTGATACCTGCTCACTTCGTAAACCGGATCGATAACAATCAAGTTTATTTGGTGGGACTCGACCAAAAACTCCTCCCCAGCACCTTTCTTTTGAAACATTTTATTTTGGAAGAAGTGTGTCCCGCGGACGTTCGCTTTTTTGAACGGAATCAGCTTAACTCAGTGGTAGGTTTAATACTGGCTTTGACGTTTATGAAATGAAACGTGCTGGAAATGGGGGTTAGACATAAATTAAAAACATGATACAGGAAATATATATTAGTTCGTTATGATTCGGACTGTCCGATTTTATTTCAGAATATCGCATTCGGTGTAAGACCGAACTCTTTTAGAATAAACACTAAAAGTAAATAAATTAAATTGGCATTTTTTAATCAAAAATATTTATGTTAAAAATGTATTCCTTCTGGGTATTCTTTATTATTACTTTTATATTTATATTTTTTATTCTTTTGTTTCTTTTATTTATATATGCTTAATTTTGATTCGCTCATTTATTTATTTATTCATTTATTTAATTTTTTCCAACTAGTCTAATTGTAAGTAATGGTTTCATATTCTCCTTGAAGTTATTCTAAACGAAAAGCACTTAATAAAAAAAAAAGAAGAAGGAAAATCTGAAACGAATTATATATTAAATCTTGAAAATATGCTTTATAATTTAATATGCTTAGCTCAATTAAGTAAAATTAAAACTCCGAGTTTAATTTTAAAATAAAATTTCACGTAATCAGTTATCAGAATACACCAGTTAGTGGGCAGAATATGCTTTGACTTAACGAAACTATAAACACCAAAGTAACCTTTGGAAAACATCTCATATTTAAAAGTCCATGGCCATACTATTCTCAGTCAGAAAAGAAAGTTTACAAGTGCTGAATCAAATCTCTCAAGGAAAAGATGAGTGTCTTGTTTGAACTCTCTTCAGTTATACCACATAGAAAATTAAAATGTATGATGCCATACAAATAAAACTTTGCCCTTGAACAAATTAAGACTCAGACCAGTGATTAGCTCTCAGTAATTACTGATTCCATTACTGATGGCTTTCTACAATAACACGATTTCTGAGATGAAAGGATCTACCAACTCATGAACGCAATAATAAAATGAGCAAATTGAGCACTCTATCTTCTTTTTTATTTTAATTTATTTTTCCTTTGATTATTTACACAAATTTTAAATATCATTAAAATTTATATAATAACATTTTAAAAGCAATATGAGCCTTTTGGATTTATTAAAATACCACTTTTTCTGTAAAAATAGAAATGAATCAATGCGAAGAATTATTCAGGTCAAGACCTCTGTCATCCTACTGCAAACTGGTATCTCTCTCTCTGCATCTAATGAAAATCTCACCTGCTGGGGGAGTTCTCTCTTTCCCTGAACCAGAAGTTGCTAACCACGTTAGTTAATGGCGATGAGAATCAATAATGATAATTAATAAATTAGTGGCATGATTTAGAAAAGATGACTCACTCTCTGTTTGTGTATGTTCTCTGTATTTCACATTATATCATACCTCTGTATATTCATCAAAATTGTCACTATATTAATTGTAGATTTTAAAATTTTACTCACCTATTATTTCAACATTAAAAATCATTCATTATTTTAATAATTACAATATATTAAAATTGTATTAATTCTTTTTGTAGCTTTAAAGATTTTAGCTAATTTAATGTCAAAGAAATATACAGAAATTTGATTTAATTTTTTGAAATTTGATTTAAATTTTAAAATAATTTGAAATTTTTATTTATAAAATGAGTAAAAATAAATAATGTATTATGCCAATGAATTATTCATATTAAAAATTATTGTAGAATTAATATTTTTAGCATTAATAATAATCCAATAATAATATTGTTTAGTAATAATATTAACTAGAATAATAATAATATACTAAGAATAACACTAATATATACTAAGAATAATTATAATATTGATTAATTAGAATTGTATTAATGATGAACTTTTATTGCCATCAATTATGTTCTAACGTGTACTTAACGTGTTCAATCGAATATGTGCTTTGAAAACATATTTTTCAACCCTCTAAATCCAAAATTCGGCATACAGCTACAACGGTAGTGAAATGATCACAATTTGAATGTATTTATTTAAGTCATTGTTTCTTAAACTAATCGTGTTTAAAAGCATGTGAAAGCTCAGATCGACAGATAATCAGAGTGTTTACAATCATGTAAAAGTATAGATAGACATTCGATTAACCCTTTGACATATATAGATAAAATTTGGTTAGAATTTAAAACTTTAACTGCTAGAATCGAGAGACAAATTTTATTTACCTAAGTTGTATTTTTTAATTATCGCGTTTACATGATTGGAAAACTGCAAACTTACCGATGATTAACCCTTCTACTGACTGACTTCCGAATTTGGTACAAATATGCCTGTGCATCAAATTTTATTTACTTAGTTTTTTATGCTCTATAACTATCGTGTCATTCCTATACCCGGACAGATATTCCCTGAATATATTTCGTTCAAAAGTTTATACAAATTTACAAATTTGTTATGAAGGCACTACACCAATTTTCATCAGTATAGCTCACGGCATTTTTCAAGTATCCTGTTCACAGACAGACGAACACAATTCAAAATTTGTGTCTTTAGGATTCAGGAAAGTCTGAAATTGAGACTCATCAAAATCTTGAGTTCGAATTTATTGACGATTTCATTGTAGAATGGTTAGAATTTGTAGATTGCATTTTACATCTAATTCTCTAAGTTTACTTGAAAAGAATATTTTTTTCTGATTTAAGTTAAAATTTGCTCCGTAATTTCATGCAAAATGAGAACAAATATATTTTGCATGCAATTATAATTTTATGCTGAAATTTTTGGAATAAAAGCTGTATAAAAAAATCCCGTTCTGGTATCTACACTAAGAAAGGTATGTGAATATGCTGGAAGCAAACATCACTGTTTAATTATAAATATACAAATGCGCACTTTTTCGACGTTCCCTTACAACTTTCGAAAACTGGCCCGTGAAAGCTACTGAAAAGAACATTCACAGAGTAGAGGGGGTGATGGAAAACATGCTGCCCACTTGTCTGCTTCTGCGGCTGACAGATGAGCCTTCTCCCCTATCACACAGCTGTAAAACACTCAGATCGCCCGCACACAAATAAAATTCAATCCTAACTGCATTTCCTAGAACATAGTTCCCATTTTATAAGTGTGATGACATTTGTTTGTAAACACGTGATTTCCTCCTCCAATAAAATTGAGTGGAAACTCACATTACCTGAATTAAGAGGGGATAAAGGAAGAACGGGAATATAAACCAATCCTATCGAGTTGCTTGTTCATGAGAGCTGTACCAGAAATACATTTGAGTATTTGCAAGAAAATGAAAATATATAGTCATTCTTCCATTTATGACTTTGTTTATAATAAATTCACTGATTTTCCTTAATTGATTTTTTCCAACTAAGAACAAAAAGACTTACGTTATCTTACCATTCCAGATAATTTAACAGAGATTTATGAAATAAAAACAAATTATAAAATATCAATAAAGAAATCTTTAAGATATGTCTTTTTTAAGCACAGAAAGAAAAAATGAATATTTTGTAAAAGCATTAAAGACAAGGCAAAGTTACAAACATATAAGACATAGAAATTCGTTAAATAGAACCATTTTTTTAATTTCAAGTTGCTTTTGATATTTAATTGATAATTTTCTGCCTTATGATAATCATTGCGTGTTAATTTCGTCATAAAATTATATCAAAGCTTCAAAGAATTATTTCAAACTTTTTAATGCACCAAAAATATTTTTTATTATGTTTTTATATATTTTTCACTTTTTAAAAAAATATTTATGATTCATTAAGATAAATACTATAGACACCTGTAGTCATTTTTTTTTCTGAAATTCGCTACAAGATGGCGTTTCTAATAAGGCCAAAATTTAATTCAAACAAGTTTAACATAGAATTAAGTTTTTAAAAAAAGTCCAACAGACTTTAATCGAGAATGCACAATGTTATTACGTAACTTTGAAGTTCGCCATTAAGTGTGTGAAAAAATAGAATAAAAAAGATATTCTGAAAAAAAAAACCTTAAGAACTTTACGTTATTCTAATTTTAAAATATTCAAATAATTGTCTATTAATAAATTTTCTATTCTTAAATGAAAATGAATTCTGTTTTTTTTTTTTTATATATATATTCGTAGCTGTCCTATAACTTTCGGAATTGCATTAAAAAAAGACAAAATTCAGAATAAAGTAGTCACTATGAAAAATATTTCCACTGAAAAACAAAGAATATAGTGAAAAAAAGAAGCCAGATTTAAATCGGGGAGAGAGGACAACTAATTTTTCCCTCTTAATTTTTCTTCTTTGCACTTTATTTTCGGAATATAAGTTTACATTTCTGTACAAATTAAAGAATTTTTTTCTTTACTCACATTTATAATTTTTTTACTTTATTGCTTATGAGTTTCTTATTATGGTTCTTATAACTTATGAACTTGACATGTCTAATTTAAGGGACTATGGAAGAAACTTTTGTAGGTTAGTATTTCATTGATACAAACTGATTTGAAAACCCTCTTTTTTTCGAAATAAACTGCAAGATTCAAAAAAAAATTATAAAGAAATAAACAGTAATAACAGTATTTTCGAATCAGTAATAACAGTATTTTCGAATTACTTTATTAGGTATATTTTCCTTACAGCTATTCTTTCCGAATGTCCCATTATCTTTTTGAATCACACAATTTCTTTTAATTGAAAATTCGTTTAATGTATCTATCGATTGCTTGAAAAGGAAGTAAACATTTCCTCCTTAATTTGGTAAAATCAAGATTAAAGACTGTTTTTGGCAAAGCGAAAGCGGAGGACCCTTTGATTTTTAGATATAAGAAATTGACAATTGCATGCTTCTCAATATTTCTGTCTCTAACACCAAAAGCACCTAGACCTATATAGGTCAACAAGCCGAGGTATTCTCTCCAAAACGTTCTCGCGTACTCTCTAATAGTGCCCCCCCCCCCGAATATAATTGTGGGATTTAAGAAAGGCCGTGAAAGTCACGATTGCTTAAATTGCTTAAATTTTATCTTCACACAAATAAATTATATGCTTCAAAGTTAAGTAAAAAAAAATGGAATAGTGAACAATAGTTAGCTTTGGCGAATCGACCTTTGGCAAAAATGGAGCATTTTTTCTTAACACGCGAACTTTAGCCTACTTTTTAGAAAATAATTGTTGACATAAATCCCAGAAAATCAATTATTTGATTTTGTTTTATGCGCTTTTTTATGCGCTTGTGTTTTATGCGCTTTTCTTCCCAATCGATTGAAACGAAAATTCAACTTAGAACAATAATTATAGTTACAGAATTGTATACATAATTTCATTTATTTAATTCTTTTTGCTTTTCAGTCATTGCGTTAATATGTATGACAATGTACAGAACTCAGACAGATTTAGTTAAAAGTTTAAGAAGAATCTTCACTTTTGATGCTATAAAAAGTGTGCCAAATTTTTTTTACCCAAATTGTTACATTTTCGAATTGCGATTACATGCATGTAAAATCACAGAATCTTATAGGAGAAAGCATATAAATGAAGAAAATAATTATATTTTATGTTGTTTAAGTCATTAAATTTTCTGATGAATTAGGAATTTTAAAATTTATGGCCTACGAATTATATTTGATACATTTCTTCCTAATGTATTGAACAGAATTTTATATAGAATCAAAGTAAATTTTATTGAATAATCCACTGAGACAGTCCCTAAATTATAAAGAATAATCTCTAATGCACAAGAGACTTCATTGCTCAATGATTCTATCTCTAGTAACCATATTTTTTTGTAAAAAGTTGTTTGGTTTCAGCAAAAATGTTTGCATATTAATTGATGATTAATCTCTTCCATTTCAAATTTAAAGGATGACGGCAGAAAATTAAGAAAATGTATAACACTTTAAAAAGTGTAAGGTTTCTAAAATAATATGAATTATAGGAATATCAAAATTTGAGGCTTAAAAATATTTTGCTGAGAAAGCGATTAAAATCAAGATACATAAAAAAATTAATTGAAAATTCTAGCGGCCATAGCAATTAACAAATCCGACAAACTTGTTAATTGCTAATGACGGCTAGTATAAAATGAATTTAGAGACTTAAATAAATTTGTGGGATTGAATAAAAGATGACTTACAAAATTAATAACATTTTTTAAAGCTTTTTCTGTTCGAATTCCTAATATATACTAACACCATGCATAGCATTTTGTTTTTAGATTTGTAGTTCCTTGAAGAGAATCGAGTAGGGATTTCGGAATTCTGATATTTAATAGATTATGCTCAAAATTCGATACAGACCTATACTTTTGATGTCAAGAATACATGCAAAATTTTATTTATGTGACAAATTGAATTTTGGAGTTTTTATATTTGCATGCAAAAAGACAAATGGTCAATCTTGGAAGAATTTAGCCCAAAATTTGACACATATCTACTAAATTTTAGTAGATCTTTGCCAGATTATATCTCAGAATTAATTGGATGAAATGCTAAATTTCATGTAACTAATTTATTGTGCTTTTGAGTTACTGCTTTCATAAGTACCTTGACTGATAGACAGACAGACAGGTTTTCTTTAAACGTATTTTATCAAAAAAAATGATACATAATAGTAATATTGATATTAAGAAAACACAGCAAGTTTTCTGAGTCTGTTTTATTCCGTCTTTGAACAATTAATGTAGCTAATTTATGAAAATGTAGTCAGATAAATAGTCAAAACGAACCTAAACTATTTAAAAAAATTTCTTAGTATTCCACATTTTTTAAAAGGAATTTTAAAAAAATTCCTAATCCCATACAGATTCATAATTTCCTAATTCCATACAGATTTATAATAAATTCCTAGGCCCGTACAGATTGTCTTGAAAATTTATGACTTTATATGGGCTTATAAATCTGTATGAGGTTAGAAGAAATTATTTTATACTGTTTTATCCGGTTATAAAACTGCGATATACTAAAAAAAATTATTTAACTATTTATTTTTGGCTTTTTAATTTTTTGTGCGTGAAGTTTCGCAATCGATTTTCAACTAATGTCCCGATGAACTAAGGCGCCAACTGCTGGTGAAGAAAGTTTCTAATCGATTGCAAAAATTTTTCTGAATATATAAACGAGCAGATAGACAAGAAAGATAATTAATATTGCATCGTCATCCGGTTCTGAGCTATATTTAAAGTCTCTAGCACATCAGTAAGTTAATTTAAAATTGATTGCAAAATTTGCAACTACCAGTAAATACACAGAATAGAAAGCGAGTTAATAGAAACGTGTTAGTAATAAAAATAATTTTATCGGATTAAAAAAGGTAAAAAAATCCGAAAATTCCTCAACATTTGAAAGTGTTGTATGTTTTTATAGGGGGGGGGGGGAACAGCGTCTCCCACTTTCGCTTTTAATAACAGAACAGAAATACGTACTTACAGATCAAAAGACATAGAGTAAAAAAAAAACTCGCCAGCAATTGAATGTTATAATTATAATACTTTCCACTGCAGTTAAGAAATAGGATGGCACGGGTTCATACAAAAACATTAAGTGCTCTCTCTTTCTTAAAGAAAGAATGATTGTTTACAAGACAAGCCCTATTCCCTAGGCCCACCCAGTGGCTAATGGAGTCATCTACCTAAAGATGTTTAAAAAACAATGTACGTACTTGGCTGTGACACCAACGGATAAGAAGACACTGATTAGCCCGGTTTATCTGAAGTTAGGGTGAAGTATTATCCTTATCGCGCTGTTATTCACGAAAGTGTTTAGAGAAGAGAGAGAAAAGATTATCTTCTATCTTCTGAAAGAAGCTGACTTCCAGAAAAGTTGCTCCTTCAGAAGCCGTCCTGCTCCATAAATTTAGATGTATTTATAGGTTTGAAAAAATTGTCTGAGCCATATATAAAAAAAAAAGCCACAGAAAATGTTTTATGTGCCAAATATACTTTTTCTCCTGCCACGTTTTCTTTGTGGCATTTTTATTGGAAAAATAATTGATTAATTTTATTATATATTTCTGAATTGAATATTGTATTTAAAATTTTCACTATAAGAGAACAAACTCCAATAAATACAGGGTGGTTATAATTAAAGTGACCCTATGTAAATCCGTCCTGCCTATTGGACTGGTGGTTATAATTAAAGTATCCCTTTAAAATCCGTTCTGCCTATTGTATTTTGATGAAATTTGGTATATACTTTATATAGACATTAGGAAAGAGACTTCCGCATTAAAAAAATAGTTCAAATTTTGACATCTAGAGGGAATTGTGGCGCCTAAAGAAGGATAAAAAAATATATCAAAATTAATTCAGTTATAGAATGTACTCAGCGTATGCTCCACTGACATCAATTATGCGTTGAAAGTGCATTATAGTGTTTTCAATGGTAGCGAGAAGGAACCCTCGTGGGATTGCCGTAACATGGCGTGTAATGCTGGTTTTCAACTCAGGTAAAGTTCATATAACGTGCATACTAAGTTTCATCAAAATCCGATGGGTAGAACGGGTTATAGAGGGGTCTAAATATGATAACTTTAATTATAACACTCTGCATATTGCGTGTCACAAAATATTATTTCCTAAATTATGTTCTTAACATAAAAATAAAGGACAATTTTGGTACGTCCAAAATGTTATTTCCACTTTTAAGCATTGTTTCTTTTATATCTGTTTTAAATAATATAGAATATTAAATAAATAAACATGCGTTACATAATTTATGATACTTATTCATGAAAGAATTATAAATCTTATCAATACAAAAAAAGTTTTCAAAAGTAGCATAATCAAGTGCTTTTGAAATTTGTAGATCTTAAGTAACTATTATTGCCAAAATTGGTGAATATAATTATTTTTATTTTTATTTATTCGTTTATTTTATTCAGTAAAATTATATAACGCTCATGTTTTTTCTTGAATCGAAAATTTCGTAATTTATCATTTCATAATTTAGAAAAATGCTTTCTTATTCACGTATTAATGGAATCTTTTGATTGCAAAAATGAAATTTTAACAAATCCGTATTTAAATGCATTCGTATTTATTATTTTAATATACTAATATGTCACTCTTTTTAATTTTGAACTAACATTTTCATATTATCCTTCAAATTCCTCGAAATATATTAACATTTAAAAAAGTTCCAAAGACTTTATTTTTTTATTTTTCATTTTCACCAATAATATATTAAAGAATTAATTACCTCTGTTACATTCTCCCTCCAAAAAGTAACTGACTTTTTTTTTTTTTTTTGCGCATTTTATATTTTACCTTTGTGTATAAGATAGCATAACCTATGCAGAAAGAGAAGAACCATTCCTGCAAGAGTTACTAACAAACATTTCACACATCCTGTTTAGTTAGTTTTCAACGCAACTTAATCCATTGGCTTCTTCAGAAAATAAACACCGTCCAACAATGTCTGCTGTCTCACTCACCCCTTGTCTTGCACCCCTTTTCTGCAGCTGGCTCAATGGATATACCGCATGGACCACCCCCACTCCATTGTTTATTGTCCTTAAGCCCTGCCCTGTCCTCCGTGCAAGATATGTAGCTTTTCAGAATCGAATTTATTTCTTTTAGCGAAGTGGCTGCAAAACCTAAAATAACATTTACCAGATATGTGGCTGTTTATTAGAGAGACAATGGAAAATTGCTTTTCGGATATATGAATATAAATTACTCCGAATTGGTTGTTTAGATATTGACATTCCATTATCTTTCTAAGCATTATTATTATTGTTGTTGTTTTACTGGATAAGACATCTGTCTTTTAATACGGGAAATGGTAGATCCTCAAAGAATTATGCTATAAATGAAGAAGAAGAATTTACACATTGTGTTACTAATTTATTTGTTTGTTTTGTAATAACAAATGATTCACTTAAAATAATGAATTAATCAACAATAAGAGAATTATGCAATAACGGTAAGTTTACATAAAATTAGTATAATGTTCTCGATAAAAATTTAAGTTACCAAAGCATTTGTAACACGGCTTAGTAGAATTTAAATTTGTTTGGCAAGTAAAAAATCGATATTTAATAATATGATGATTGAGAAGAGGAAGGAAAAAAAAAACTATTCGAAACTGTGTTTAGTTTAGGATCTAAAGTAACAACTGAATTAGTTTAGTTTGTCTAACATCTAATTTTGAAACAACATGAGAACTATTTTAAATTGAGCCTTGTGATTTGAACATGAGATCAGATGACAAAGATCATTTCTGAGGTTGAATATATCTCTCGAATCTTTTACAAGAGAGTGTATGGGCCTCACAAGATTTAAATTACACTATATCCTTATAGAAACAATATCTATCGTAGAACTGAGTCTCAAACCTCTGAGCATCTGTTCATAATGTCGAAACCTATTATGAAGCCCCCAGACTGCCAATAAATTTGAAAACAAAGTGTAATGAAATTGGAGGTCTGAATTCCTAAATATTTGCCTACCAGATTTGAAAATAAGGAGAATTTTAAATATAAATTTTTTTTATAGTTAATGGTATTTATCCGAAAGAATAGTTATGTATATTTCTTCAGGAAAGATATTAGTATAATACTCTCAAGTCATAGAGAACAATAAAAAATTATGGTTAATAAAACCTAATAACGGTTAATAGCTTAATACTATTTTTACATTAATCCATGAATCTGCATATCTTCTTTTCATTCCACATATTATTTATTTTATTTATTTATTTATTTATTTATTTATTTATTTATTTATTTATTT
>JAPMOR010116093.1:509471-536105 GCA_026543865.1 Argiope aurantia
TTTATTTATTTATTTATTTATTTATTTATTTATTTATTTATTTATTTATTTATTTATTTATTTATTTATTTATTTATTTATTTATTTATTATCATTATTTGCCTGCGAGCTGGCATAGGGGCTGCGCGTCTTATATGCGATCTGGGCGTCCCGGGTTCGAGTCCTGGTTCGGTCATGATTGTTCTCTACTCTATCTGCGAGGTGTATGAAAGAGCCCCCCCCCCTTGTAAAAAGGGGTTGTGCAAGCGAAAGGGTGTGTCATCTTCATAAGAGCTAGAAGTCAGATTTCTGCCCTCAGAAGCTATTACACACTCAGCTTAAATCGTCCACAGGTCGTCAGCGGGTTTGTAAAGTGTCATAAAATAAAAAATAATAAGCAACAAACAGCATTATTATTTTTTATTTCCTTTACTATACAGAGAGAAAACATTGTAGTCATAAAAAAAAATGACATTTTAGCGAATCTCCCCATTTCAAACCTCCCCGAGTCCGAAAGACATATTTTTGGATATATGTCCGTCTGTCTATGAACGCATCTCCTCCTCTGTCTAATCAGATTAAAGCCTTCTTGCCAAATTTGCTTATTTCTATCAAATTTTTAACGAAATCCATTAAAAAGAATTGTTAAAATACAAGTGTAAATGATAACAATAAAATGGAGAGAGCTCGCTCGATGAATGACATTTGGTACATAGATCTATCATTTAAGTTATAGATATGTAAGAAGTTTGTGAATTCGAAGAAAGGCTAACCATATGTTGATCTTTACTTTCGCTGGGATTTAAACGCGGTAGCTCAAAAACGCAATTGTTTAAATAAATGTAATTGGTACGTAATCTTGTAACTACATTTTTTTTCTTTTGTATTTACAAGATCACATATTAAAGGTAAAATTTTAGTTTCAGTCAGCCGGGAAAAAATACAAATTTTATTCCCAAAAAACATTCCCCGTTTCCCAGTACTGATAAGACATTTACAGCCAGCTGTGTCGTCGCTGGTACTTGCTAATGGATGGTGGATCTTTTCACCTGGGTGGTTTCGCATCTGTTCATTAGCGACTACAGTGAAAGACCACATATGGGAATTCCTCGTCCAAGAAATATTGAGAGTACCTTCAAAGAGAAAGGGGTGTCCAAACGTCTGTATGCTAAATGTTTCTCGTCGTGGAAGGACTATGATAATTCCGTGTCAGAGTGATTAATAGTCCAAACATCTGGTCCAGATGTTTGGACTATGATAATAGTCAGTTATGAAAAGTGCATCACTAAAAGGACCTTCCCACGACCGACTGGCGTCGCTGAGGGAGCATATTGCTAAACCCTGATTGGCCGAAAGAGAGCTCAATTGACCAATGTAAATTAAGAGACGGAGATTGTCTCCGTAATAAAATGCAGAGATTTTTTTTTAGGGAGAGGAGAAGAAACGAATTGCAGGGAGACTGTTGGACCTACGCCCACGAGTTCGGAGTCCGAGAACTACCCCTGGGATGGTCGTGTTGACTAACAACCTGTTAGTTCCCTGTGGTGTTGTTTCTCCGTATTGATGGAGAACTGAGTTTCAAGATAAACCTTCGACTTCAACTGTTGTGTCTCCTACTACAGTTGTAAATAACTATTTATTTAACCAAGATTAGAACAAGTTGTTCGTTTGTATATATAGGACTGTAAAATAAAGAATTTTCTGGAAATTCTACTTCATTATTTGATCAGTCTAGATCAAGATATTATAAGGTACTTATATTTAATTATATGTCAGCGATTAATCGCTCAATATCACACAATAGATTTACGAAAAACGTAAGATTGAAGCAAATATTTATATTTTTAAATATCAATCGCCAATGGTATGCAAGGCATTCGCAGCCTTACCATAGTTTCATATAGCTGGGGTGGGGAAATATAATACTTTTATTAGAGAATATACGAGAAAGTATTGAGGAGACCAACTGCGCTGGTTACGTTTGATATGCACTTTAGAAGTACAATGAACTGCTATATTATGATATTCAAATATAAAACACTTTTGGAAAGAGTTTCCATTGAAAAAGCATTTTTCTTAGGGTTTTTTTCTTGGGCAGGGGGGAATTAGAGAATTTTAATTTCAAAGATGGTATTGTGATGCGTCACATTTCGTTTGAATGCTAATGAATTCTGAAGCACAAACAAAATATATAAAACAAAAACAAATTATTAAAATATTTTAATGTTTTAAAATGTTTTAATTAAATGTTTATTAGAATGTTTAAAGTTAGAACTCTTTATTTGTATGCATTTGTTTTATTCTTAACTTATAATTGATTTATTATAAATATTATAAAGTCTTGAAAACTATTTTTTTAAAAAACGCCATTGCCAGAAGAATTGAATTTAGATTTTAAAATTAAAAATAATTAAAATTAGCAAAAAAGATATACAACAAACAAATTGCTATGAATTTTTTAAATAAAATTTTAAAATTAATTTTTATTTTGATTAAAAGGAATTTGAGACAAGAATGACGATGTTAAGATTTGATTATTTTTAAGGAATTTAGTTTTTCGACAAAACTGATTTTTTATATATATGTAATGTTAGAATTGCATCTATTTTATTTTAAATCTAATTTGATAAATTTTCGTTTTAATTTAATCAATGTAATTTTGATGTTTTAAAAAGATAATGCAAAAGTATCATCTTTCGTAGTTCTGGGGCAAGATGACAATTCCAAAAATGTTGAAAACATTTTTATGTTTAAAAGATATAAGACTTACATTGAATGGTTAAGCATCGTTAAGTAATTTTCCTTAAAAATATGAAATGATAGATTTATTATGTTAAAAATTTAGTTCATAATGAATCCATATAATTAATTTTTAGTTTCTAGCATTGCGTAGGGCTGACGATATTTTGAAAATTGAGAAATTCGAGTAATATGAAAATGAACTTAGTTATTCTTTATCGTTCCCCAGATTGTCAACTTACCCATTCTCCTTTGTATGTTAATAAATAGTAAAGGAGTTGAGTTTCACTAAGCAAACTATGTTATTTGCCGAAAGCTCAAATTAGCAGATTTAAAAGATATCAGCCTAGTTGTCAAAAGATTGTAATCAACGAGAGTATTCTTTTAAAAACTTTATCACATACTTCGTAATAGAGATGTTATCACGCTCCTACACGGAAAAAAATGGAACATTTAAGTAAGCCGTAAATTCCACGAGTACTCAGATAATTGCTCGATCCTTACCTCGATTCCTTGTTCGAATTATAGAAAACCGAATATACATTTGGAAACCTTTTTGGCAAACAACTGAAATCAAAATTTGATTTAGAACTTCACTTTTCACATAAAATCCACAAGATCATATACAATTTTCATTTATTGAAGTCATTGAGTTTTGTTGACTGTCTATCTTACAATCTTGTGAATATAAGATAAACAGTCAATCCTTTGATGGTTTTGATTGAAAATTTCATACTGATCAGCATTTTAGATTTAAAATCTCGAACCAACTTTTATAAACGACGCGCTTTCCCTTTTGTAATTATCCTATTGTACTCGGTCAGATAGACAGAAAAAATTACACAGAACGGATTTCGTCCGAAATTTTACAGAAATCTATGAATCTCTTGTAAAGATTACATACCAAATTTTGTTCTTTTAGCTCAAAGGGTTTGGAGCTATCGTGTTCATAGAAACGGACAAAACAATGACAGATGTAATTCCAATAATTCATAAAAACCGAGTTCTGCTCAAGTAAATTGTGAACAAATGCGAATGTCGTAAAAATGTACATTTAAATATATCCTGAAAATGGGTATATTTTTATTTATAATGAATCATAAGAAGTAAAAACAATATTTTCAGGAAATTGCCAAACTGAAAATCATCTAAAATAAATCGTTGATATGTTGATTAAACTAAAACTGTTTTGAAATAAGTAGCTAATGTTATCAGTTTATTAAAAAGAAGGTCTCATATTGAGCACATATGGTAGAACCACAAAATGTCTAACTTCTTAAAAGGTAACTTATTAATATTTTTAAATAATAAAAATTGACTGTTTTTTATTTTAAAAATAATCAATTGATCATGTGTTAATCTTCTTTATGCCCAAAATATTCCTTACTTCAAATTTTCGGATGATGAATATTTAGCATAATTTCTGCTGCTACGAATTTGCCAAATTTGTATTAGAAAAGAAATCATAGCTATCTTGAAGGGGGGGGGAGACAAAGATTTTCCGCTTAGAATGGTTTTACCGGAATCTCCAAAAGAAAAGTAATAAGATTATAGTAAACTTCATTCAGCGAGCATCTCTCATAATGAGTGATTCTCATAAATAGCAAAACAAAATATGACTACCCCAAAGAGCGATGTTTCGCAGAGCGAGTAAAGAGGAAACATCGTAATGTTATGGATAGAATGGCCTGCGTCCTAGGTATCAATCTGTGTTGAGTGCTTGTTCAAAGAGAAATCCTTGTTTCTGCATGGAAGAAACCGGATAGCGAGGGGTTTACGCAGATTTCTGTGAAGCCTTAATCTACAAGAGTGTGCCTCTTGCAAGATTATGGAGCTAGAGGTGGATAGCAACGACATCGATCAGCTGATGGAAGAACATAGCCAGAATTACCGAAACGCTTATGAAGCTACATTCTGTATTGTAAGAAAAAGTTTCGTTTGAAATTTAGTCTGATGTGAAAGAAGTAACGGTTTCAACAGAGCAACAACCTTCCAGTGAAATAAGGGCAATGCTGAAAGAATGGGAAAATATTGCATCATATGTTGAGAAACATCACCTAACAAGATAGTGATGCTGTGTCTCTTTTTCACCAAATATTGAAGTACAATTAAAGCCACATATCTTTACACTTTCCTTTAAAAACATACATTATGAACAATAAATCAGGTAGTTATAAATTTGTTTGAGCATTTTTCATTCGAAATGGAATGCATTGTACTATTTTATTACATTGTACATTGTATTATTATTCCTATGGAATAATTTGCTTCATTTGACAAGTGTTTCGCATTGTGAATAAGATTCGAGAACAAAATATGCTCGGTAAGGTCCTCGTTCCACTACAGACAATCTGTTTAGTATAAAAAAATTGTAGCAAAAAAAAAGTGCTTTGTATTTAATGTGTGGTAGAATGTCTTCATACTAAATAGACTCACAAATGAGAAGTTAACAACATGAGTCGTAAAATTTTGCTATTGGTTCAAATTTGCCCTCAAAAGTCCAATATATTTCTGATTTTTGGCATTTTGTCTTCAAACAAACATTAATCTAAAGGGTCAGATATCTAATAGGATAATGATAATGATATCTAATAACTTTGATCTATGGTCTGATATCTAAATAAACTAAGCGTTTATTTAGACATCAGACTGGAATAACCTTGTGAAGTAAAATTTTTACCGCGCCGTTTTTCACCACTGGGTTAATGTGATGAAAAGCATCAAGGTCAGATCGACATTTTTTTTCCATATTGTAATAGCTTAAGTTAAGTATTGTATTAAAAACTCATTTTTTTTAAATAAGTTCTAAATTTCTGAAGTTTTTTCATAAAATCGTTTGAATTTTGTTTTTCAGCTTATTCTTTAAGAAATTTTATTTATATAAGCATAATACATATTTTAATGTGATTTTATATCTTTAAATCAGATTTCTCAAAAAAATTTTAATTTTGGTAGAATTATCTTAGGGAAAACATCGCAAATTTAAATCTAATGCATATTCTTTGTTCAAATTTAATATAATAATTTTTCTAAATATTCTGCAGTTCCTGAACCCGGGAATAAGCCATCTGTTCTTTTAGAAATATTGTATTTTCAGCAACCAGTCGCTTACATTTTATTCTGCAATTTAAATTTAGTTTGAAAATCTACAATTATATTTTAATTATCTACAAACTACATAAGATTTCACTTTTTCAAACAAATGACCACATAGGTATTTGTTTTATTCCAGAATCGTAGGTTTCTTCTAGTTCATAATAATAAAACTGTTTTTTTCATCTCCCGAATTTACACCCATTTGTTACATAGACATAACAGTAATCATTGAATTATTAGCATATTCTTATAAGATTTTATAGAATCGTCGAAGTCATTACTATTCCTAATAAAGCTTTTACTATGCAACTTTATATGAATAAATGATAAACATTTGTGTTTTGCTTGAGAACGTTTTCATAGATCAGAGGAACCAAAATCTATGAAATTCACATTTAACATTCTGTTAGTCGTGCCTTATCTGACAGATACCTAATAATTTCTTTTTCCAATAACTAGATAGAGATATGTCTGAGAGAAAATTCTTTTTTGCTATCTTCCTTGTTTGTTTTGGTGGGAATTTTAGTACCATTCCCACGCTTCAACTGTGATATTCGAAATGGCAACTGTTGTAGATTATCTGTGAGGTACAACGCAACCGCTTTTGAAAGTATTTCTAACTTTCGCATTTTTTTTTTTCGCATTTTGTATTTTGTGTTTTTGAAATTAGCATTAATGCTTTTTATTTCTGTTTCAAAGTTCTCAATTTTACTATTTTACTGTGTTAAACTATATTGTATCGCCCAGATACAGCAGCATTATTATCAGCCTGCCAATATCCACTGTCTTGCGATTGAAAGAAATTGTGCCGAAGAAAAAATTATCTGAAAAAATAAAGGTTAATAACAGCAATGACAATGATAATTCTTCTCGTAAAAGGTGCAAGCCTTGTCAAAAACAAAAGAAAATACGCTTAACTTGATATTCATGCAAAAATTGTGATTCAAACTTGTGTTTGTAGTACTGTGTATTTATTTTCTCTCAGGAATGTGGAAGTGAACCGAAAAGGGAAAATGTAGATTAAGCAAGAAGAAAATGTTTTTTTAATCGACTAAGCTGTATTTACTGATAAAACTAATTGTTATCGATCATGAAACTTTGATTATTCCTTTTTGCATACTTAACTCTCATGAGTAACTATACTACATTAATTCTTTTGTAAATAATAAAATATGTTTGTAGTATCAAAGAATTTGATTTATTGGTATTTCTTTCTACTTAAAATTGCGTTTTTATCAATATTATTTATTTATTTTAACAATATATACAGATGTATCTGTCAGATAAAGGGCAACCACATTTGTTTAAAAAAGGTAAGCGACTAGAGGAGTGTTAATTTACGAAGCCTCTAAAACACTATAAAATTCGGTCGTTAAATTTAATAATGAATACATCTTCTTCTGTAAGGGGGCTTACTTGAACTAATGATACAAATCTGTGTTTTGTTTGAGAACATTTTCATAGAGATTCCGTCTATTAGAAAAACCAACATCGAAGAAATTCACATTTAATTTACGAAGCTTCTAAAACACTATAAAATTCGGTCGTTGAATGTAATAATGAATGTACCTTCTGTTAGGGGAGTTACATGAACTAATGATACAAATTTGTGTTTTGCTTGGGAACATTTTCGTTGAAATTCACTTGATCAGAGAAACCATGAACATCACATTTAATTTATGAAGCCTTTAAAAAACTAAAGAACTCGTATCTGATTCTTATCTGAATGCTCATATTTTCTAAAATGATGAGCTCAGTTGTTTCCAATGTTAGTTGTTGTTACATAACGGTTAAGTAAGCTTAGTTACTGTTATATAACGAAAAAAATATTGTTCTTCCAATTCAGAAATAAAACATTTAACTGATCGAAAAGTACGGAGGCAATCAGTTACAGCTTTTATACTTTTTAAAATTTCACGAACTCTTATTTAAAACAGAACGGATTAATATAATTAAGTAATTAAAACAATTATCGAAATATTATTTTGTGCACTTAGAGATGATATTAGTTTAAATTCACACAATGTACAAATTAATAATCATTATAGACGCTCATTGCACTTATAACTTCATTCAAATTGTCACTTTTTTTTTCTTCAAAAATCATCTTTGAAGTTTTCTGGAAACAAATAATCGTTGTTAACTCGTTGTAGACTTCATTCTCCAATTATAGTTATTTTTTATGTAATCTGTCCAATTTTCTTTCAGTTAATTGCTTTTATCATTCTTATTTATATGCAGCATTATAAAACTGTCATTCATGTGATAAATTTAACTACAGTTTTTAATGAAATGTGGTCTTTATTAAAATACTGACTCCGAGTTTTTCTTTCGTTCTTTCTTTTTTAATTTACTGATTACGGAGCTAAAGCCATTCTCTTATCCCCAGACCGAAATATAAAATTTTGGTACAAAAGATTATTTGTTGAAAGAAAAGGGTAAAAGATAAATTCATCGAGTCAAATATTCTTTCCATGTTATATGCGGAGTGCCGGCGCAGATCTTGCCATCATCATCTGAAAAAATTCCAAAAACTGCAAATTCCAACCCCGAGTAGCTCTCATTCATCTTTTAAAACGAAATGTTATTTTAACTGAACTGATCATACCAGCTTTGGAGGAAACCCATAAAAACTTTTTTGTTTCATTTATCATATGAATATGACACTTCTATCATATAATTGACTTAGTATAAGAAAATTCATCCTTATAAGAAGTATGAGTTGTTCTATTGATTTCTTCAATGAATTAGAAATCATATAATGAAAGAATTTGTTTAAGCCTACTCCAGCATAATTTTGCAATAAATCTTCAAATTCAATTTAGGGAATTCTTGAAATCGTAATGTTTGAATCATTTTAATCTTTATTCATTCCTATTTTTCGGGAAATAATCATGATATAAAGAAAAGAAATGTTTCTAAAATATAAAACTGCTAAAAGGAATCATATTACTTAGCAAAACGCACGAATCCAAGAGATGGATTATACCTTTAAAAATGCGTATGCGCAGATTTGCTTTTTCAATACCGATATACCAAAGGTAACTTTGCATTTGTCACTTGGATACAAAGCCCCTCCTCTCACTATTCACCATGCGACGATTTCATCACTGAGCAAACGATCAGCGCAGAGCGACAGAAAGACAGAAAAAAAAAGAGCACGTGCATGAAAATCCTTTCAGCCACACCCTCCAGATTCTATTTGCTCCACCCACGGAACATTCGAACGACACTCCATTCTCGATCATTTGTCCCTCCATATCGCACCCTTACGAAGCCATTATTTACTGGTTCAGTGACATTATCGCCAGAAAGTCCCTTATAGCTCAGATCTTGTAAGGGCTTTTTCCTCTGTAAGTGAGAGCCTAGGGTTGATGGATTCTTGAAAGAAAAAAAAAACCATCTGCAAAATTGGCTGTACTAGCTCTTTGGTTTCATTCTGAGCGGAATTTTTTGAGAGCTAGTTTGTGAGCCGAATCACAGCGTCTAAAATATCACTTAAATGTGACGAATTAATTCGATAATTAATTAACTGAGACTAAATTCAAAATTTGCGTGCAATAGTCAACTGCTTGTGCTTTATTTAAAATTTTGGCTCAATTTGAATCGGATTTAAAATGATAGTCAAAGAATTTCAGATTCCATAAAGGCATCTTTGAGAAGGTATAAATTTCTGTAATTCCATAAATGTACTAAAGTGCTCAATAATTATTAGCTTTTGCAAGGAAAGAAAATTGCATAGTAAAAAGTTACGCATCAGTTAACTTTTTTTTTAAATATGCTAAATGCCATTCCATATATTCTAATGATTCTTCACTTGCTTACTTGGATTATTGGCTCAGTCCAGTGTCGTTAACCATAAAAATTGTAGAACAGATATAAATTTAAATATCAAAGTTAAATCTTCCTATTTGAATTATAGAATTTTACTCGTTTGACTCAAATTGGCAATTTCAGCTGGAATAGTAAGGCAAAGAACAGTTTATCTGTTACAAAAAAAAAAAAAAAAAAGGTATTATTATTGAACAGCAAATTCCAAATAAAATCATGAATCCTAAAATCAAATAATTGTAATTCATTAAAGAGCTGGTATTAATATTTTTCAATTCCCAAAAATGCATCGTTGAATTTGTGGTTCTAACTTAGATCTTCCTCGAAAGTTGGCAAATTAAATCAATCGGAAATTTGAATTTAATCTATCAATATAAAAAACTGTGATCAGCTTGTCAACTGTCCCCCAAAACTTTGAAGAGTCCACACTATACTCACCTGCACCCCTTCTCAAAAAGTCTCAATCCTCAGTCTTAAGAAGTGCTAAAGAGGTCTGCGCTCTGTCAGTCAAGCAAAGACATAGACCGCACAAGTCGACCCCCTTGTCGCACACTTGGTGACCCCTGACCCCTCGGCTCTTGCGAACCCAAGGGGGAGAAAATCGAAGACCCCCGGCACTTGTCAGAAACAACACCCTCTTCGCCGCTTCCGAAATTCAACCAGAACTGTCAAGAATGGCCTTCAGAGAGCTGAGTGGCACCCCTTTCTCTATATTTCACATACTAAAGCAGAAGTCTCAACTTGCTTTGAAAAATCAACAGATGGGTCAAGCAACTATTCATCAGGAGATAGAAAAAAACAGGAACAATTTGGAAGTTAATTCAACAGAAAGTAAAGACAGCCCGATTCAGAAACCGCAAAATATCCAGTCATCGATAACTTCTGATGAAGAATTGACCAGATTACCTTACGGGGAGAGTCATTTGGTGCATGAGTATGATGATGAGTACCAGTCTTCGGAAGATAATGAATCTCTCAATAAATATCAGGTATGTGATTTGTCTCCGAGAGCTTATAGGCTGGAGAAGTCACGAGAGCTTAGAGCCAGGCAAGATAATTTTGCAATCCCAGTTAAAGATGAAAGATTAAATAGTGACTATAGACTGCATCGTTATGAATTGGACTTTAAGCGGAAAATTTCTTATTCCCAGTCAGATGTTGAACAGCATGAAGCAGGTAAGATTCAATTCTTTCCTTATTTTAAATTATATTAATTGGTTCTTTAATTTTTCATGAGAAGAAGTTTTTCAAAAATATAAATTTTATAATTTATTTAAATTTTATATTCGTTGAAAACCAACTATTCCAATAAATTATCATATAAATAATTAGCATATTGTTTTGTAAGAAATGTCTTATTTAATTATTTGAATAAAAATGTTAAAGTTATTATACCAGTTTAATACATTATAAGTCTGACACATTACTCAAAAGACTAGTCTCTGTACAAGATAAATGTTTTTACTTTCTTTGTCGTAAAAGTGACTTAAAAAATTATGTCAAATATTTGATATTTATTACATGTATATGTTTTTATTGCTCAAGATATCATGCTTTCCTAATATTATTTGAAATTTCTATGGATTTAAGAAATAACAATCAGGAAGTAAAAAAAAAAGTATTATCTCCATAATTTTTCATTATTAATGGTCTGTATTAAATTATTCATTTCCATTACCCTTCCTTTAAAATGTCCCATATTTTTATACATTCCTTAAAATCAAAATGAATATAACAGCAAAAATGAAATACATTTTATTCAATTTTGAATGAAAATAAATTTTCTGTTTTCACTTACATTTTATTTATAATCTTTCTAAAACTTAATTAATGAATTATTACTCATTTTTTTATTATTAATTTATTATATCCAGGCTGTTTTTTATTTTATTTAGTCAAAATACCTAACCTTAGTGGTTTTAATATTCTATTACAAAAGCTGTTTAAAAACAAAAGTTTTAAACTGCTAACAAAAATGTTGAAAACAATTATTTTAAAACATTTTAAATTCATTTAATGTTTTGTTACAAAGCATTAAATATACAGAACATCATTTTATGAAATAAAATCAAGAAATAAGAAAACAATCACAGAATTAAAGAATTAATCAAAATAATTAATAATTAACCAAAAGAACTAATTACAGAATTTTGTCAAAGAATTTAACATATGAAATTAAATTTTAATTCTTCATTAAAGTTTATATGTAGTTCATTAAATATTTCAGAAATCGGTGAAAATACATTTTCGTATCAACTGCTTTCAAAATATTTTTCTAGACAATTTTCTATAGAAATAAGTGTTAGATTTTGCATTTTATGCAGTCGAGAACGTAACTCTGATAAATTCCAAAATGTATTTTGTAAACAAATTTGGGTTTTATTTGTAATAGTTTTGAAACGAAGACATTTATTAACAATTCTACCTCAAGTAAAATTCAGCTTTCATTCATTATTCTTAAAAATATATAATATAGTAAAAATAAATTTTTAAAAAACGAAAAAGCCAGTCTTTGAATTATACAAGTTGGGACTGAAAAAGTCAAAATGTCATGCCATAAGATATTGTAAACAAAAGGAATTATTCTTATTGCTTGGAAATCTCAAAGAAGGAACCATTCTCCATAATAACTAATAACTTTTAAGTATACATTTTGGAAATTCCATCCTGCGTTTTTAATAGTAATTTATATTCTAAGTTTATCTCAAATATATACAATTTGAAAAATCTTATTTTTAATAATTAGATATTAAATAGAACAATTACAAATTTTAGATTTGTTTTATCTTTATAAAACTCTCTCAGAGTAATTCTGTGTGGTTCTCAGAGTAATAATATCTTTAATCTGTAATTAAAATTTCTTTTAAATTTGTTCAGCGGTATTTCATTTTTATTTATTTGGTCATAAAAATAAAACAAGAAGGGAAAAAAAATCCTTTTTGAAAATTGTCAAAATCATATTTAATTAAATGTCATCTTCCTTTAGGCATTGGTTTTTAGTTTTTAAAAAAATTTATTTGGCAATTTCTATAAAAATCTCTTTCTAAAATTCATTTCATTATAAAATTTGATTTGAAACTACATTAAAATCTATTGTCACTTAATTTTGTTTTTTATAAAAGTCATCGGAAAGTTGAAATATTTCTAAGCAAATAAGTGTATCCTCAGTAAAGAAATTTTATGAGAAAGGCCATTTTTCGGTGAAAACATTTCTATTTAAAATCTTAATTGAAGAAATATTTAAATAAGGGCTTATAACTGAGAAAAATTCGTGAAACTTTACTTAATTAATAAATTATATTTTAATTAATTTTTAAATAATTGTATCATTTTTACTCGTTACATCCTTTATTATTGATTACTATGAAAAAAAAGGTCTTCCTTGAAGAGATGTATTGACTGAAAAAAGAAGACAGAGAATTCAGAAAGAAAGAATAAAATTAAGGAAAAATAGCAGAATATGAAAAAGGCTGATACTCTTGTACAAACTATAAAAGTGCAAAATGTTTGAAGAAAAAGATAAATAATTTGAAGGAGAAAAATATCATGATTTAACTGTTAAAAAAGTAAGCATTAAATATTAATGAAGTCTTGGATGCCTTCTGGCTATGTCTTCCCAAAACATTACTTCGCAAGAATAATTTTTATACTTTCTTAAAATTAAATTAAAAAAAACTTTTTTAACATATCGGTTTTATTTCCTTGCAATTATTTTCACAAATTTTACTAATGTTTTATTTAACTTATTGCTCAAACTTCATCTGTGTTTTTATTGTTATGATAAAATTGAGACTAATTTCTTTGCTCCTTCAAACTAAAAATAATTTATCAATACTAAGAATAAAAATCAAACTATTCAATCTCGTGCTTATTTAAATTGCATGTGCAGTAATTTATAGTAGATTGATTTTATTTATATTTTTCAATCTATCAAATAGAAAACTGAAATTTAAAGGAACGCATTCCAAATTGTGGTTTCACACTTAGGAAAGCAAATATTCCGTGGGGAGCAAGGTGGTTTCCAAAGCTAGCTACTAAATAATAAAATAAGAAAAAGAGAAAAAAAAATAATTAACTCCAACACTGAAAATAGGAAATAAACTTTGTGAGTGAAATTGCAAGGAAATTTAGGAACTGATGAGATCAAGATTCTGATCAAATCCAGTCCATCAGAATCATTGAAACGAAGCTTCTGTGTCATTCTTCTTAATTAACAAAATTTTCACTAAAACTTCTTAAGATGATGAATGCTGAAATAAAATTAGGAACTATTGCAACTGTTTAATAATCCTATATAAATATTTAGCATTCTTGTACAATACAACACATAATGTGGCAGCTATACTAAAATAATAACATTCCATCTTTGAATGTTATGTAACAAAACCTGTTATAATCACTGTATAATTTTACAGGCGATTCTGTTTCGACGACAACGATCGATGAAACCACCACAGCCGGCTCCAAACCGCACGAAGACGGCCTCTCTTTCTCGGCACAGTCACCGTCTACCAAACCGCGAAAGAAGCGATCCCGTGCCGCATTCTCTCACGCTCAGGTGTTCGAGCTGGAACGCCGCTTCAGCCATCAACGTTACCTGTCTGGTGCGGAACGAGCAGATTTGGCTCAAGCCCTCAAACTCACAGAAACTCAGGTCAAAATCTGGTTTCAAAACAGGCGCTACAAAACAAAGAGAAGACAACTGCAACAAGAACTTGGAGCATCCATGTCGTCGGCCAGAAGGGTTGCCGTCAAGGTTTTGGTCAAGGATGATCAAGTGCTGTATCAGCCTGAAGAAATAGGAACTAGGTCACCAATGTTGTATCCATCATTCCCAATGCCTGGTTTTGCGTTTAGTTATTTGTATTCGCCATGGCTGTTTGGATGCGGGCAAGGGCCATTTCCACATCCACCTCCACCACCCCCACCGCACCTGTGAATAACATTAAAAAAATTACGATTTTTATTTCAGTTAATTCTGAGAAAATATGCTAGTCGGATATAGATTTGCACCTATATATATGATTCTGCATAAACTATTTATTTGCTCATTAGAACATTGTATAGGTATCTTTTTCGAATTCGCATGTTCTTTTGTTTTGAATGTTATTCGATTTAACTTTGTGTGTTAGTAATTTGTATTGCACACATACCTTAATATTCCAATTGCCCAAGCCTGAGTTCCTTAAAATTTTTGATTTTGAAATCTGAGGATTAAATAGAGGAACAGCATTTTTAATATTTTAATTAAGCATTTTTATTTTCATGACGTCAAATTTTTCTAAAATTTCGTTAAAAAAATAGACAAGGCCATATGAAATACAGATAGCTTCGAAACTAAATTCAGGTATATAAATAGAGTTAATGTTTAGTGAGTTACAATATTGCAATTATTTATTTTTACCAAAAAAGAAAAAAAAATTACCAAAACATTAGTTTGGTGTAGTTTTTATGTTTTAGATGATAAACATTTGCATCTTTATGTTTACTAAAAAATATTAGTTGTAAGAAAGTATAAGAAATGCTATGTAAATACTTTTAAGCAGAAGAAATTTCGTTTTATTGCCGAATTTCTTGTAAAGAACCACTTATCCTTAGTGTATCAAATCAGTTTAAAATTTCACAATGTTTCGTCATTATTTCAAATGGGAACTGAAAATACTTTATTAAAATAAAAATTAATTTTTATCTGCTTTTATGTATGTTCATTTTTATATATTTTTCCCCTCATAATGCTTCTACATATTATAGATAAATTATGCATTACATGTAATGTTACTTCTGAATTTTATCTTCTCTTTTAATATAATTTAATTTTTATATCTTTCAAAAATTTCCTGAATGTATAAGAATTTAATTTACCGCATTTCAGATATCTTCAGCGTAATAAATATTTTTCTTAATAATAATATAGCACTTATCTTTGGTAACTTAATTATTTAGTCCTATGATCAAGCATATGCTTTAACAAAAATGAAGATTAATAAGTTCATAAAAATCATTCATTCCTTTAAAAAATGATTTTAAAAATGTTTCATTACGTATATAAACATTCAATAGTTTTCAGAAAACGAAAAAAAGTTATCACTTGAAGCGGAAGAAGTAATAATTATTATAGAAAAATTTTTAATCAGATAGGTCATTTTTAATTTTAATTAAGATAATTTTTAAGTAAAATACTTCTTATATTATAATAATTTTTTATTACTCTTTCCTTTTATCGTAGCGATTTTAATATTATTAATCTAAAAATGCATAAAATATGAATATAGGTATTCAAAATTTAAATCGAAATCAATAAAATTATATTTTGTATCTTTTATTCTCTGATGCTATTTTAGACGTCGACTATTAAAATTACTTATTGGATAAAATTTTTAAATAATATATTAATATTTTAAATTTTAATATTTTATTATAATCTTTAATATTTTAAATATATTAAATAATATATTAAAATATCATCTTTTAAACTGAGAAAAATTCTTTAATTATAAACCTATTAACAACCAGTTACAGATATCACAGGATTTTTATGATATTCTTTATTTTAATTTTCATGGCATTAACCTTATGAGAAGAGCTATAATACAACTTCTTCAATAATAGTTTGATAGAATTTAATTCAAAATTATATCACATTTATTCGTTATGAAAAAAATAAGTAAAACTAATAAAATTCTAAAACATATCTAAAAGTTGTGTTAAAAATGAATAGTCAGATATATTTTATTCAAAATAAAAATTGCATAGAATACTGAACGCATTCTAAGTAAAATTTTTTAATCTATTGAAAGAGGGTGGGGGGGAATAAATATTAGAGAATGGAGATGTACTTCGTTGTCAAATCATAACCAGCAAACTAGATTTAAAAAATCAGCAATTGCAATTCAAAATGAAACAATTATAATAGTAAATGATCAATAAACTTTCTTAAGAAACAATTGTTTGTGATTATGCAATTGAGAATTTTACAAAATACTTGTCTGTTTATGGAATATTAAAATGTAGAAATTTAATATTATTTCTATTATTACTAAAACATTGAATTTCTTTTTTTGGAAAACATCAAATTATTTAATTTTTCTTCGATAAAAAAAGGGCATTTAATGACCTAACACAGACTTTTACAGCTGAAATAATTTAGGTTTGTGAAAAATAAATATGCCTTTTCTTTAATATAATATTAGTATACTTCGACTGGATATTATTTATAAATTGAAACATTGAACATGTATAATAAAAAAAAATAGTTCAAAACATTGTTTATGTAGATAGTTGAATATAGAGCTATCAAATTTGAAACTTATTCCTTACCTGGACAGAAAGTACAGATTAAAGAAGTGTTAATTAGATTTGTAATAAATAGTAATTAGTAATAAATAGTAATCGAAATTTAAAATTTTTTTATTTTGTCAGTGTTAAAGAGACTGAAAAAGTGTTTTTTTTATTCGTATATCTTTATTTTAGTATGTCATATATTTATAAAATAAAAATTATAAAAAAAATGTTACCTTTTTCCTCTATTAAATTACTAGACGGCGAAATTCTGATTGCGTATGCAAACCGCAAAAACAAATCAAACCATTTCCTTGCTGTTTTGAAGATTTATATAAAATATTATCTTGAAGACAATTACTATCTTTAATATTCTTAATTGCAAAGAAAGTATTCCAATTAACTTAATTACTTTTCCTATTCTAAAGGAAAACATTAAATTTTAATATTTAAAAGAATTCTTTTTTTTCTTGGTTATTTTTATAAAAATAGTAAAAGATTCCAATTGAGATATTCTGAATATTCCAAATTTTAATCAGATTTACATTATACTTTTAATTTTTAATGAATATTTATAAAATTCTTATGACATGTAACATGCTTTAATTTCTTTATAAATATTATTTTCTACTTTTCATAATTAATGATTATAAATGCTATTGAATTTAAAAATAATTATCTCTCAAATCCAATTACTAAATGGTGCCATCATTATGAAATCAATGTTTAGTTAAATTAACAATTTGCTCAATAAATAAGTGTTTTAAAATTATTAAACATTATTACATTACCACCGAGAGTAAAAAACTATATAAAATTTCAAAACTCTATCAACGAAATGAGAGAAAAAAAATCTATCCAAAAATGCTATCTATCCAAATATGAAACAGGGCAAGTTTAGTGAAAGTACTTTATAAGATTACGTGAATAAATAAATAAATAAATAATGAAATTTCTACAGATATTTGGTATCTTAGAAGTTTTACATTCTGTAACGAAATCTTTATTTTTAATGATCAAAAAGAAATTTAGGTAAAAATTGTTTTTACTCTTTTACTGTCTTCAAAGCTTGTTTAACATTCTAAGTTGATGTATATTTTAATAATAGTCAAAGGAAATAATAGTCTCGAATAACTTTGGGAAAGTATAGCTAAAATATAATTTTCTAAAGTTATGTGATGTCGTTCAATTTTTTTTAATCTTTTATACATGAAACTTTTTTTTACCTGATTAGTTAGATAGGAATACAATTACGCCGTTATTTAAGGGTAACAATATGTTAGAAATTCAATATCTTTAGTTTCTGTATAATTCATGTTTTGATTATACATTTTTTAATTTTTTTCGCACGGTTTGGGTTTATTTGATTTCTTAGAAATGAACTAAACAATTTTTCTCCTCCTAGTTTTTCTTTATAATCATTTTTCAAACTTATATGTCTTTAAATCAAAATTTCTCAGACTGCGAGCCGCGTTTCAAAATACGGACAAAAAGAGAAATGCTCTGATCGTCAGAATATTAATAGTAATAGCTTCGATAGTCGATGGCATTACAGAGGACGTTTATACATTTTTAGAACGACTTCGAGTGTCATTTAATTAATGATTACAGCGTAAACATATTTTTTAAAATGTTCGATCTGATAGGGTTTTTTTCTAGACTAGAAACCTGTATCTTGACTTCTAAGATATAGATGTTTGTGAAATTTCATTCCCCATCTGCTACTTTACAGAATCCATCAGTCTTAATGAGTTTGAGCTTAGAAAACCTCCTTTTTAACGACCAGTCGCACAATAATGAATATTTAATAAGTGAAATTCAAGAGACTTCGTAGGAATATGTTGAAGGGTCCCTCCACTAACTATCTAATAATAACTCAATTACGGGGACTGGAGCGAAAACTTATGCAATATCTGTATCAGTTTTCATTTATTTTTAAAGAATTCAGTGGTACTTTTTGAAGTCTGACTGGTAGCTTTGCCTTGATGAAGTTTCACTCTTTGAAGGTGGCTGAAATTTCTTCTGTAAATATAAGATTTAAAACTTCCTCCTAATTGAGCTGATTATGGATTTTTTTTCCTTTCTTTCTTCCTTTCCTTTCTTCTAAATTTCCCATTGTAGAGGAATTTTGGATAGTCATGTGTCCCTTAATGAAACTTTCTTTGCATTGACGAACTTGCTGTTTTTTCCCCCCTCTCTCTCTTTGTTTTCGATAGTAAATAGGCCTATTTTTGTTGCAGTCATTTAAGTAAACCCCTGATTTATCAAAAGTCCCAATGTATTCCCATTTATCATTTGTTAAATAGTTTTCATACAGCTTTAAGCAAATTGTTATGCATCGAGCCACATGTCTTGGCAACAATTTATGGACATTATTATTTTTTTAAGTTGTAAATTCTGGTTTATAATTTTATTATCATATGAGAACATGATGTTGTTTTGGTTAGGAGGTTTTGAAGCACGAAATCGCGTAGGCAATGACTGCTGAAGTTCGAAATCGCATAGGTAATGAATAAAGCATAAATATCAATTTTCATCATCATCTTTTAATCGCTTATATTTATTTCACCTGCTTTTACCAGTATTGCATTATTATTATGTACGCTTCTTTGAAAGCAGATGTACTTTTAAAAGGTTGTCCTGCTTTTACCAGTATTACTTTATTATTACTTATGCTTCTTTGACAGCAGATGCGTTTTTAAAAGGTTGACGTAGAACTATGACACTATAGCTGTTATTTTATCTTAAAATCGGTCGAGCTCCAAAAGTTTGTTTGCCAGCTAGAAAAATTGAAAATGAAAGTTTTAAAAAAGTATATATATATATATATATCGTTTTAAAAGTATTTAAATATTCTCTGTAGTAAATTAAAATGATTCACAAATCCTTCTTTATTTAAAACCTTTTATGAAAAAAAAATTGGAAAAGTAAGATTTATAAGTAAATTTCGTTTCGTTTATAATGAATTTATTCTCGGTTTACTAACTTAAATTCTCTATTTACTCGAAAATATAAGGTTAAGAAAAATATTTTCATAGAAAGGTCATACATGGCATTTTAATGATTGAAATCATAGATGATATTTCAATTATATTAATATTTTCTCATAGGTTCGTAGATAGGTCTAGGAAAATTTTTGCATATTAATTTAGAAATAGATTAATGAGAGTAAGAAATTCTGCTTTTTGGTGATATATAATAGGGGATTTCGTATTGTCTTATCTTATTGTCTTATTCATTTTTTTATTTAAACGTGATATTATTAATCCACTTGATTCAAAGTAAAAGTAATCAAACTAGACAAGAATGGTTTGTTTGAAAATGAGCATTTTTTTATTTTCTTACTTTTACCTTTATTCAAATTTTATTTTGTCCTTTTCATGACACTGTTTATGAAAGAAATTTAAATGAAGCATAGCCATGAAAACGAACTTTTCCTGCTTTAATTTTTGAATATTTTATTCAGTATCCTACAAAGATAGAAGAAGGAATTATGTCCTTATTATTAAGCAGTGCTGCTTTCAGTAAAAGAATTTTTGGATGTACTTTTGATTTTAATTACTTTCATATAATATTAATCCAATAAATAAATTTCTGTTCTCAAGTCTCATTTAAAAATTTAGCAATTTTTATTTGAGTAATTTATTCCTGTAAATCCTTTGCATATGTTTCTGAAGATTATAAAATGAAATTTTAATTATCTAATTTCTAATTTTACTGATGTAGCTTCAAACTATACTTTCTAGAGACTATTTCAATAATACATTTCATAAAATTTAATTTTTAATATCATATGTGTAACACAAATTTAGAAAAATAACACTAACGAAAAAGAAAGTAGAAGATTAAAATATCATTAATATAAATGGTTTCAGTATTATATTTTAATTTCTATATATACATCACATCATTTTACAGCAAGTTATTGTATATTAAATTAACCTTATTTTACACAAATTTGTATCACAAACATTTTTAACTTTTTAAAATTCATTTTGAATCATTCAGTATTATTATTTTATTAATATAATTTAAGCAATTGTAAAATTTTTCGGTCTTCCAATGTCATTTTAAAATTTTTATTCCTTAATTTTTGACAAAGGGAGACAATATTTCGTATTTCTACCTAAAATAATTTGTGCTATGTGTCAGTAAGTTTCATTATGGTCCAATATTATCCATATTCTCTCATGGCAGGAATTACTTTTAATATACTTGAACAATTATAATTGTAATTGCACTCAAAGGTAAACTTCAAAAAAAAATTTGATATAAAGTTTTAACGAAAGTGAGATGCTTGCAAGGGCAAGTAATTTTATAAATTGAATGAATGAATAAAATTTTTTAAAGAAATATCAATTTTTTAAGATTAAAAAGGTTGTAAATAACTTCATATCTTCAAAATTTGAAATTCTGAGTGAAATATTACGACACAAAGTAATTGGGAACTTGGTTAAAATATTACTACGCAAGATAATTGAGAATTATGATTACAATATTACTACGGAAGGTAATTGGGAACTATGATTACAGAGCACACTGAAAATTTGTAATTGCAAATGAAAAATATGTACTTATTTGATACACTTCAAAAGAAGTGTGAAAAAATATTACCACTTCTTACTCTGGTATCTAAATGTGTTTATTTCATTTCCAAATGTGTTTAAAAAAACATAAATTTTCAATAATGTTATAGACAAGTCTTTGGTAAGTTCATTTCTCGTTCTCTATTCCAATTATATTAATTATAGATTGATAAGTTATATATTTCTTGAGTCTGTCAAATATAACAGTTGAAAGGAAACTTCAATAATTTAACTTGAAAAGAAATTTTGTCTTGATTTGATTTTTCTTCTGAGAAACAGGCATTGTTCCCATTACTCTTAATAATTTCCTACACAAGTTTATTAACAAGCAGGCTTTTAATATAACAAAAACTTACCTATATTTTGAATATTTTAATATTCCAAATATATTTATTTATATTTGGAATATATTTTAATATATTTGGAAAAAAGTATTTAAGCTGATGGAAATATGATACTAACTGAGGAATCTGAAGACGATTGTTTTGACTATTTTTTACAAGAAATAGAAGCTACGTGCTCCATAACCTTATCTCGAATAATCCATGGTTGGTTTTTCAACAAATATGCATATTTTGATAGATAAGACTGAAGGCTTCAAAATGAATACAGGTAAGATATAAGGTAGGACTGATGGTGTTAACTTGGATATGATGGATTTATGGAGTACGTATTTCTCTAAGTTAAAATTGGTTTTGGAGGTGAATTACAAATGAATTATTCCATTTCCGTGAATAAAATTAAATCTATACTCACAGTTCCTACCATTTAATTAGATAGCAGGAAGGAAAAATTTGTTTTCATATGTAAAATAAATGTAAATAAAAAGTGAAAACAGTAATTGAAGAGTAATTAATTTTCCCTGTTTCTAATTTTATTTGTTAATTTTATTATTAATTTTAAAATGTATATCTAAAAAAATTTCCCTTTTCATCTGTTAGCCATTTCGATATTTATGAAATTCATTTCCAGAGTTTTCAAGGAAAAATTGGATATCGAATCATTATAATACACTCCAAAATGAAGCTATTATAAATATTTATGATAGTTTATATGCGATATGAAGCAATATATTTTTGAAGAAATATATTTGTTTAGCGAAATTGGAAATATACATTAAAATGTAGTTTGAAACAATATATAGTTCTATTACAGTTTAGTTATTCATTTCAAACATAATTTTATTAAAACATTTGTTGGAATAGATGTCTCCATTTGCGCCATAGTCGGCAGGGCAATCGTGAACACTTGTAAATGAGTTAAAAATAAATAATTAAAATAAAAATTTTATGAATCCTCTAGAATATGAATATGCATTTTCAAAAAATCTGTAACCACTTTTAAATTTTTCATGGGTTTTTTTTCAGTTGAAAATGAACATCTTCAAAATTCGCTCCTATTTTTAATCAAGTCCTTTGTTATTTTTTTAAGTTATACTGTTAATAAAAGCACTGAAAGCTTAGACAACAGATTAAAGAATCCCTTGATGCAGAAATTCCACGAAATAATAAGGTTGAATTTTTTCAGTATTTCGGTATTTTTTCCTCCTACTTTTCAAAAAGGAAAAATCAGAGATATAACCTGGAGATTTACAAATGATAGCGAGACGGGCACATATTCTAACAATTAATATTATTGTTAAACCATCAGGAAGAAACCGATTTCGTTAGAATTATAACTGAACAACAAATATTTTTTCACCGTACATAACGATATAAGTGAAGGGAGAAATTAAAAGAAAGGGAACTTGATATATAAGCACTGAAAAAGTCTTCAAAGAATGTATTAGTCACAAATAAAGGTATTTAAAATCATTCTTTCTCAATGATGATATCATCCTTCTTATAAAAACATCATAATCTTCATTATTCGTAGATGTTTTATTTTAAGTGATATTTTGACACTAGGTCAGTAAGTTTTCTAAGCTGGACTTCGTGAAATGAAAGATTGTTTTGTTATAGTACTGGCAATAGCTTAGTAGTTTGCACCATCCTAGTATCCACAGGCGCAAAGGTCATAAGAGCTAGTTAATTATATCTAGCATTACTTAATAGCATTAAATGCATCAAACTCATGCCAGAGACTAAAATCTTTTTTAATCCTCGGAACTTAAATCATGGCCATTTCGATGCTGTCCCATCCATTAAGTAATACAGATCTGAGAGACCGTGAGAGACACGCTTTCATTTGTGGGCTTATAGTCAGCCATTTTACTGCTCGATGAACTGAAGAAGACTGGTAGGCAATTAAAGGACCGTGGAGTGTCCTCTAATCCGAAATGATGCGAGGATCAACGTCAGTTACCGTCGAGTGACAAGCGTCCTCTTTCCAGTTGCTATGGTAACGTGATGCGTTGAATAGAGCTGGAAATGCTGAAAGACGCTTTCGAGATACAATAAAAGGCATTTTTATGTGAGGGGGAGGTTTTTCTATGGAAATACGCGCTTTTCAACTTATTTATTTTTCGAAAGTTTTAGGATTTAAAATCTGTTCTTAATCGTAATGGAAAGGACTAAGCAGCATTCTATATTTATTCTTTCGGTAGGTTTATATTTTAGATAAAAAGATCTGACATTCAGGTTTCTTAAAAAAGATTTTGTTACAAATTTTTAAAAATAGTGATTTTAAGTTTTAAAAAATCATGTTCTTGTTTATTTATTTTAAACAAAAAACAAAACAAAAAATTGTCGCCCATTTACTTACATTAAGTAAAAAAAGATGTTAAAAAATTATGACCTGTTATATAATTTTTGTTTATTAAATGATGGAAAGAAATTAAGGGCTTCAATACAATTCTTCGTTTTTTGCACAATTTACAAAACATTCCACACAAAGTAATGGCTAATAAATTTCCAGAATTATGAAACTATTATATGGTAAGCATTGAAAATTGTTTAGATGCTTTTTAAATAGTTTCCTGAATTACTTAGTCTTAAAATGAATGAATTCCAGTGAAAATGAAATTGAAATGAATGAAAATTTATAAGAGAAGACAAAATGCTATTTTTAAGTATATAATTTTTTCCATGGGTTTCAATGAAGAATGAAATGGATAATAGCCTATGCTTATCCGAATTCTAATTTTTTAATCTCCTTATAATAATTACATTTATGTAAAACTTTTATGCCGGCGTCCTCGCATAGGGGAAGCGCATCTTCCCCATGACCTGGGCGTCCTGGGTTCGAGTCCCGGTTCGGGCATGTTTGTTCTTCATCTGTTATATCTGTGAGATGTATGAATGTGCCCCCCCTCCCGTAAAAAGGGGTTGGGCTAGTGAATGTGATTGCTGAGTAGCTAAGACGTCCTCTTGGCCCTACTTGGCTCTACTAAAACAAGAGACGCTCCCTCTTGTTTTGGTAGGCGAGCTTGTCCATGACAAGTGCCATTATAAATAACAACAAGATTTTTATATAAATATAAATTATATCAAATATTATAAATATCAAATTCTTTCTGGGATAATAAATGTCAATTATTACTTATTTTGGATCATGAAAATTCTTTTATTCTCATGATTAGAGCAAAAATCGCAAAATGTTGATGTAGCAGAGCCCAAAACTACCTCTTAAAATAAACACAATATTTAAAACTAATAAATATATTTCAAAAATAAGGGGAAAAAACGTAATGTAAATAACATAATTTCAATTAAAGTAATCAAATTATTAATTACTAATATTATAAAAACAAATAATTATTTCATATAATAATATCAAGAAAATTTAAAGTAATAATTAATAATATAAATAGTATGTTGACGATTTAGAGGTTCAGTTAATCATTATTAACTTTTTATGAATAGTATTTGCTGGTCGCCAATTCCGAGGATAGTAACTGATATTGCTAGATATAAACCCTATTGAATATTTAGTTAAATAGCTTTTGAAACGGCTTACTATCTAATGCTGAAATTCTTTAGAAGTTTTAAGCTCAATTTCTGCAAAAATGCAATCAACATCTATTTACTTTTGTCGGCTTTCTCGTATCTGGTATGTGGCTGCTGCCTAAATTCAGTTTTGAAAAAAAATCATTATAATCATTTTAAATTCCATCTTAATTTTGACATTCCTGAAATGATGAGACGTTCTGATAATCATGAGCGTCTGACATCAGAGACTAAACTACAGATTTCGTTCTTAAATATTAACAATCCATAAATTATTGCTATGTCTCTTTTTAATATTATTAATTATCATTAAATATTAAATAAGTATCTGCTATAAAACTCGCTTGTTACATATAACATTTATATGCTGCAAAGGATAATTTTTCTGATCAGCATCAAACAGAAATATCACTATCAAGATCGTTGAATTTAATCAGAGTATTTCTTTTTTTTTAACTTGATAGATTGCACACTAATCTCTACTAATAATTTGAACGATAATAAAAGCTAATGTGTGTGTGTTAATGCTCTACAGGCCAGGCCGAGAACAAAAAAAAAATTGATATACATATATCTTAGAGGAAGAGGAAGTGTACTTCGGAGCGAGTTTTTAAAATTTCAATTAGAATTTTAATTTTAACAAAAAATTAAACTGAATATCGGTATTTTTTTGTGATAACTTCCAAAAATATTATTGTACAAAATTATATTTCACAATATTTCAAAATTTTAAACAAATTATCTTTTGAATGATGTTAATAGTCGTGCTTTGACAAAACAGTAAGATTTAAAATAATTAATTTCAATATTTTAATAGCTCTATTCAATGTTAGATTTTCTAGTTTATTATCAATTGATAATTCAACTTATTTTCAAAACAAATGACTATTTTTTAATATGATAATGTTTATAGACATCTACTTTTTTTAATAAAAATTGCTTGATAAAAAAAAAAGGTTAGCAACAAAAAAAAAGACATTGACAGCTTCGGGTATTTTTCGACAGTAGGCAGGACTGATTATAAAGACACCTTTTAATGAAATGGTCAATTTAGTTTCACATTTCAACATTTTAACGTGTTGATGAATTTTTTTAAACTAAAATTTGTATTTTATTAATTCTGTAAACATCAGTTTATTTTTTTTATATCCATTAGCTCTCTAATACTACCCCGCAACCATGTTTGAAAATAATATTATTGAAACAGAAATTTGGTTTTATACAACTATGTTTGAACA
>JAPMOR010116093.1:541105-552070 GCA_026543865.1 Argiope aurantia
ATCATTCGAAAGCATTGCCTTTTTCGTTTTAATTATTTTCGATACCATCGTATTCTAAAACTTTCCATTTAATTCATTTGCTATCCAGTCGATTTCGAAAACTACATTCGTGCATTCCTGATTACCGAGTCTATTCTTATTTGTACTCGAATAAAATAGAATAAAATACCATCCGTTCATCAGCGAATGTTAAACTGCATAAATTTATTTATTCATTAAATTCAATTATTTGTTGCTTACTGCAATTCACAAAAATAAACACAATTGACATGAAAAATCGTATCAAGTTTTTCTCTCGAATTTACATTTAATTCACCGACAGAGTGCTCCCTTATATCGAAATTGTGTCTGAGTATAATTTAAAATTCAGTTCTTTCGAATACTTTTCAAACTTCTGTGGCTGAAATTGGATCGCCTGAACGTGATTTTCGAATATGCAGAAGAGGAAATAGAATTCTCAGAACACTCTCAGTGGGGATGGAGATTGCGTGAGGGGTGTCGAAGAACGTGCAAAATGGAAAAGCACAACCCCTTTTTTAATCGAAGTTGAGGTACCCGCTAACATTGCATAAAAAGGAGGCACGTTTTCTGAAAGGGTTATAAAAGAGCTTTTTCATCGCCAAAGAAAAGAAGTTCTATGCAACGTTATATTTCTAATTTTAAAGTTGATTAGTTCATTGTTTTACAGATACTACCCGTACTGGTTTATTTCGTTTTAATACATGTAATGTGAATCCACGAAAGAAATATTTTTTTACGCATTTTTACAATTGAAATAATCTACAGTTTCTTCGACTGTTTACACTCAAGATACTATCTTCTCGAGAAAAAATAATTCGTGATCAATATAATCAATATTTTATTTGTTATGTTTATTATGAAGCTCTAAAATCAAAAAAAGAAAGAAAGAAACGTCACTAACTTTTTCTTATCAAAATTTTCATCTGAAATATTTTCTAAAATTTCCATTTGTAAAAAGTGAAATTTTGGGGGCACATTTTTATTTGATACATTTTAAAGAGTTTCCGTATTTGAAAATAAATAAGAAAACGAGGAAAAAATTTCGGAGCCGAAAGTTTCTGTGAGGGAAAAATAATTTTTCAAATTCAAAATTTTCATTTCTAGTATTTTATAGAAATTCCAGAAGCGGAAATTAAATCCGTAATCGAAATAAGAGACAAAGAAAACTTTTTGTAACCTAAATTTTCATAGCGATTCCATTATTGGGAAATAAAAAAATAACGAGTGAAAAATTTCCGCGATCAATATTTTACTTTGATATATCTTAAAGAAAATGAATAAATAAAGGTAAAAGTTTCATTTGTAATATGTTGTAGAGAATTTAAGGAAGATAAATAAATTAGAAAATAAATGAGAAAAATTTTTCACAAACAAAATTTTCAAATGAAATGTTTTGTAAGAAGCCATTAGTAGGAAACGAATTTTCGTTGCTAATATTTTATAAAGATTCGAGCAGCGTAAAAAAATCTTAACCAAATTAAGAAATTAGGAAAATTTTGATTTTTCCGGATTTCATTTTCATTTAAAATATTTTATAGAGATTGGAATTGAGAATTTGTATGCAAAGCATTTCTGTTAATTCAAAGCATAAATAAACAATTATCTTTTAATCTATAATTTTGACAAATAATTGCAAACATTATGTAATTTCAATAATTTTTTTAATAATTTCAGTGAATAAATAAATAATTTTAATAACTAAAAGACTCAAAGCACTTTACATACAGTAGTTGTACCATGTAACCTCAAAATAAATAGAACAATTCAAATGCATAATACTTAGTTTTTTAAATTAGAAATTTCCCTACTACTTCCTTTAATACAATGTAAGTGAATGGAGGTGTTAAGAATATTCACTTACTGTCCTTAAAGGTACAAATTACAAATTTAACTAAGAAAAGAAAACCAACAAATTCAACAAAGTTGTATTATCTCTTTTAGTTGAAATTTCAAGAGAGAATTACAGACGAATCAGAATTTAAAACATTCAAAATAGTCAAGTTCCACCGTGGCAACAGTCATTTTTCGAAGTGAGAATTTTGTTCTCTCTCGTCTAGATAATTGCTTCATAAAAAATATTAGAAGATTTTTTTAAAAAAAATTTTAAGATGATGTAAAACATTTGGGAAATTTTTAGATGTCATCGGGGCAAAAAGGCCAGAGTCTGGTTTAATTTTTAATAAATTAACATTTAATTGATTTTTTTAAAAAAAACTCCTTTTTTTAAAATATATATGTGTGTGTGTGCCATTTTGGTAATTCTATTTTAAGTGGTTTTCCCTACAGAGGGCCAGCATCTCAAAAATGTTACTTTTTGATGTTTTTTGCTTATTTTTAAATACTGAGAAATTTTATTGTTCTTTTTTATTTTTAAAAATTTCTATAATATCTAATGTTGATAACTTTTTTTTAATATTAAACGTAAGGAAAGAAGAAGACAGGTAATTAATCTGAGGCACATTTAAAGACGATTTGAATTTGGAAGTTTTATTTTTAAACAGTTGAAGTCTTTCGAGTTTTCGCCAAATGTGGTAACCCTAGTGGATCAACAACTGACAGTAGAGAGGTGACAAATGGTACTTATAGGGTCTCCTGCACGCCATTTGGAATATGAAATAGTTTGTTCAAATATTATCCATTGCAAAAGCTCGTGATGTCACTTTATGTTTTTTGGTTTGTTTTGCTTTTGTCATATTTTAAGAAAAACCGTAATATGTTTGCCTACCGTCAACATGAGTGTGCTGCCCAGATTGTTTTATAACACTGCAATTGATTCATAACTTATAGAACAGCTTATAATAAATCAAGCAGATAAAATTAGGAATTCTTTATTTATGATAGAAATTTCCAAAATTTTTCCGTTTCGTAGTTCGAAAAGCAATCAAGTTAATAGAAGTAAATATTCAAATGTATAAAATCTCATTAATAACGTAATTATTTCAATTCAATTAGTAAATAAATTACGTGCGTAAATCAAAAATATGTGCTAGCAAAATTCACTATGGGTAGATTTGAAAATATTTGATCGTCAAAATTTGAGAATTATAGAGATAGTGATGTTAACACAGATAATTAAATCAAATTTGGTTACCTTTTCACTCCATTGGCAATTAGATACCTAAGCAAAACATCAAGCAGATTTACTATTTATAGAAAATCATAAATCAACTAGCTAACCCGGCAAACGTTGCTCTGCCATATAAAGTTTTTCTAGTGAATATTTGGTATTATTATTAGTATATATTATTAGTGTATATTTAATTAAAAAATAAAGAATGTATTGTAAGTGTGTGGGGATTTGATCTGTGACAGAAAGAGGAATAGCGCGCTGTAGACGATGATCGCCGATAAAAACAGAAAAATACCAACCATTCATTTTCTCAATACAATGTATTTCATTAACGCAACGAACATATACATTGTTTGATCTCTTAAGGTTAAACGTAAAGTATAAAAATGAAATAAAGAAAATCAATATTCATTTCGAAGAGTAATTGAGTGTACGATATTTTTTGTCAGTCCGTCTTCAGCCAACACAAATAAACTCGATAATTTGCCCACGCGAGAACATGCCACGTATAATTATCCGTGTGAAAAACATGGTATTCCCAAATTTTAGCCGTAAACAGACATCGTTTGGCCTTGCGACTTATTGATTGTCATTGCAAATGCCAATCTAATAGGAAATTGAAGGCGTTCGATTTCAATTGGCACGTCTGTGAGAATCATTGGAATTCGTGGCAGCAAAACATTTTCGGCTCGGAATTTGCCATTCAAAATGGTGTCTTCGATAACGTCTTTCATCAATTTTTTAATGGCCAATCGAGTGCCATTTCACAGCCGTGGTGGGTCCGAAGTAAAATAACCGGAGATCCAACTTCAGTCGTAGAAGGTGTAGTGACATGCCTGACAAATCCAGTGAGTTCAAAAATTCTGTTGGATAATTTACAGCTCCGTTAGCTTCGCAAACTGTGTCGATGGATTTGTATGATACCAAGTCGCCTGGCAAGGACTGCTTGCTCAAATCGTCGACGTCCATATTTTTTGCTGCCAAACTGGCTCTTTCTTCCAGCCACGCAAGATTTATGTATTGTGTGCGTACATCGGGAAATATGCTGTCAATGAGAGCATTTTGAGAATCAACGATAGTGCAGAAATTAGTGGGCAATTTTATGCATCCAGTATTTCATAGACAGCGATTTTTCCATCGCCGATATCTTACAATTGGTCCGAGAATGTGTCAGCAGATGGATCTTGTAGCATTTGGACGCGCATGTTTATTTTTAGCTGGACTTGTTCAACATTATGCCACAGTGGCGATGATTTCAAGCAAGCGTTGATCTCCTCATCGTACGGTGAACGTGGAAGGAACAAGCTAATTACCTAGCATTATGAAATATAATTTACGACCTATTCTTATACCTACCAAATACACATAAAAAATTTCATAAAAATCTGTCGAGGCGTTTCGGAGGAGTATGAACACAAACACCGTGACATGGGATTTTTATATATTAGATTATATTATTTTACGCTAACTGAAACAGGTAGCAATAAAAGTTAAATATAAGATAAATAATACTGAATCAACTATTATAAATTTTTTTCTATTTTTTTCTGGACTGCAATGGTACGGAATTCCAATGTCATTGCAAGTTTCCGAAATATGTGATATATAAAGAAAGATCAATTTCATGGAATAAGGGAAATTTCAGAACTCTCTTGTTGGCGGAAAAATCTTTTGAGTCAGAATTAGTCAGTTGATTTGTCTAAGATTACTGTATTAAGGTAGCAAATCATTCATTTATAAGTTTATCTACAATTTCAAAGAACAATGTCATTTTTCCCCTTTTAATTTCCTTTCTATGTAACCCCTAATGGGGTAATGGATCTGTCCAAGTTATGATATGACCAGTTGAGATAAATGTAAGAATTGTATATGCATCGGATATAAATTTAATCTTTGCGACTAACAAAAGAAAATGTTGTATTTTTGTTTTATTTTAACTGCTTTAAAAACAATGGCAATTTTAATGTTTCCAATTATTGTGTTCTGTACGAAATCATTTTGATTGTCGAAAAAAAAAAAAAAAGACAGAACTATGGTTAAATGAAATGCTACATATATCTGGAATTTTTAAAGTCATAGAATGAACTCTATTAAGAAATACACAACAACTCTAGAATTTCCCTATCCAAAAAATACCAATTATATTAAAGCTTAAAGTTAAACTGTATTCAAATGTATAAGTTACTTTGAATAGATCTCCTTACTTCCGTGTAAAAACACACAATATATCTGATTTTAAAAAACATGCAATATAGCTTTCCTTAAAATATTATATTCATTGTCTGCAATTAAATAAAAATATTTAAAAAGTATTGAAAAATTCTATTGTCAAATCAACTTTTTACAAGTTCATAATCTAAATATGACCAAAATTTTTATATAAAAAATCTTCTGGTGACTTTTTCACTCTCTTATATGCAAAGTATACAAATAGAAAGTATTATAATCTTTGAAAATACGTGCTGTCACTGTTTTCATACATCATCGTGTATTAGATCTTCTCGAATACGGGAAAAAAATTTTAGACATTTTTCTATCTATCTGTGTACACTATAACTCAAGAACTCAAGAAACTCGATGCAATGAATTTGATACGCAACTTTGAAGCTAAAACTGTACATATTTGATAAATATTTTTTTTAATTCGTTTATTGAAAATCGTTTTGTTTGTTCAGCCATATAAGCATGTAAATGGCATAATTGAAAAATTCATTTAACAAAAAATTGCTACAAGCATAAGTCGGAATGTAAATTGTGTATTGAAGTATTTAGTAAAGGTTATTCTTATGTTCACATCACTTCTGCGTGAACACAATTATGCAATCAAGCAGAGAAACAAATTGCTTTCCTTTGTTCAATGTCTTTCAAAATTTCCTTCAGATAATTTATTTGCAAGTTTCTTTTTCCTTCATTTTTACCTCCTGGGAGGCACCTCGAAAAGAGGATGAGATGTTTCCGGTATGGTGGTTGGATCTCGCCACCCAGGAGGGTACACAAATAGGAAGGGGGTCTGGCTCCTATCATAGAGGATGGGAAGTACTTCCTTCGGGAAGGGTTGTACCGAGGCCGATGATGGCCCTTAGGACTCAACCACAGTTCCCACCAGTATTGCTGTTGCAGTGGTCCGGTCATTCAATTTTCTTTATCCGTGTGCCTTCTGGCAGGTCGGAGAGTCAGTGATATGACTTTCTTTCATTCTTTTACAATTATTTAATATTATAGATGATATTTATATTTTACTCACCGAAAAAAAGCTCAATACATACTGTTCTAGTTTATTTATGTTTGGAAAATGAAATTGCAAAATCTTTCAGTTGATATTGTCAAATTCTGTAGTTTTATCGAATTTTGGTAGGCACACAAGAGAAGTATTTACGTAGGCAATGTTTACTCACATGCTATAAATTTTTTCACCCAATTTCTCCTTAAAATTATATTATTTACCAAGTATCTAACAACAAACGACCAAATACTCTAGATCAGTAAAGTTCCGGAATCAAAAGCAGAGCATGGAATTATGCTACCATTTTAATCAAACGGAAAACTTCAATTGAAACGGAAGCATCTCCCACTTACCATCGAGTTCAAATAGACTTTCTAAAGTACATTCTACCGCCTTTACCACAAGGACCCCTTATTTCCATATTCAACATAAAGGGAGTGAAAGATCAGTTCCTTGCTCTTCTGACGCAAAATGGTATAAGTCGCGTGGCATTAAAAAATATTTTTAGAAAGTGGATTTTCATTGTATTCTAACGCATTGAGATTATTTGTTTTAAATTTTTCTTTGGTTTTAATAAATGATCAAATAAGTGAAGCCATTTGAGAATATTTTACCTCCTAATTTATTTTTACAGTTAAGACGCATTTTTGAATTTCCAGTAACATTCTATGTAAAGCGTTCTTCTTTTTTCTTTTTTTTTAAATTTTGTATATGATGCACAAAATAGTACTAACTGAACAATAAATGTTTAAATGCCTTCTGTGCAAAATAGACTAATTTATAATCATATTTTGCTTATATATTCTTTTAAGTGCAAGACTTCGATTGCAAAAAAATAAAAGAAAAAAAAAGAAAGAAAAGAAAAAAACAGATAAGAACGATATGGAGAAATTGGAGGAATTTGTATACTACTGAATGCTATGGTATTTTAAACTTTTCTGCTTATATAATAAATGCAGGAAACAATTTTTCATTAAATTATAATTTTCGTGATTATAGAGCTAATTTAACCATATGCGTTTCTTCCCAAACTCTTTTACTGGAGAAATAGCAATACTTCTGTGGTACTCAAGGCATTTTGAAAAATATAAGATTTCCTCGATGATCCTCTTAGGGAATTCAAAACATTGGTGAATGATTCTGCATTTTGAAAGTTTTAGGACTTTTATAGAGAATCGCGATAATAAGTTTCATAACTTCTCATTTTTCCATGAGAAACTCTGCCCCCCCCCCGAAATTATAATTTTTTCTTGCAAAACAATTAGAAACGCTTATTTTAGGAGTATATGTGTACTAAATTCGATTCAATCAATCAATTTTTTTATAGCAGAGAGCTAATCACTTTCTGTCTTGTTTAATTTGACCTGCTCAGTATAAATTTTAAAAATTATTTATAATATTTTTAATTAAGTTTTAAGTTTAATTCTAATATTTTTAGTTAAGTTTTTTTAAAAATTATTCAGTATAAATAATTTTTTAAAATTATTTCTAATATTTTTAAAAAAAATTCTTGATATTTTAATGAATTACTATATATACACAGCGTTTTGATGACAAATAACTTTTTGAATCGATGCAATTTTCCTTCTAGTGCCAGTAGGAAGCAGTTTTCACCCATTTCACACTTAGCATTCCAAGCTATGCAAGCTGACATTTGGGCAAAAGTTGATCAAGCTTGGTGGCTCAATGCAACGGCCTGCTCCTTTGTTGGATTGTTTATTCTAATGAATATTAGGACCATAGTTATGAAATATCTGATTCTTTGGCTATTGTTATTAAAATTAAGACTAAGTCCTTTCCACATTTGTTATTAAAATGCTTAGCAATTTATACGCCACCTTTTGATTTCTGATATTTCTCTGAACGCTGAAGCAAATATATGTCATTTCTTACCCTGTATAATATTCAAAGTCGTCCGGTTGCACAACGCATGTTTTATAGTCCTTCCTTTCCCTTCGGAAAGTATATTCAAGAACTTTCCAAATCGGATTAATTAGTGTTTGAGTAACGAGAATTATGACAACATTAAATAATACAAACATTTAATTAAACCATGATTAAAAGAAGTTGGATTGAGTATTTTATGAATAAAAAAACTCAAACTCACCTCTCATTTATTTGTTAACCTTTTGCGTGGTTTGGTAAGACTTTTTGAATATAAACATTTGATTGTTTGGATTAGTTGGTGGCCTAACATAGATTTTAATGCAAAAAATAAAATTCAACTAACTTTTTATTGTATAGAGAGAGCTCCTCCTTTGGGAACATGGTACAACTAGAACAATCGATTCATAAAGCACAGTGCCTGACTTTTAAAGTTCAGAATAACTAATTAGAATAAAAGCTATGCCGTAACTTTTAATATTATCAATGAATATTCAAAAGATATACTGATATATATTTTAGGATACACTGCTATATATATATATATATATATATATATATATATATATATATATATATTTATATACAGTGTATCTATCTATCTATATATAGATAGATACACTGCTGTATATAGATAACTATGCACCAAGCCTCATCCCGAAAATCAATGATGTCATGATGCCAGTACTTTCTTGATTATGATAAACCCACCAGAAAATGCAGCTATTTTGCAAACTGTCTTTAAAATATTAAAAATAAATTCAAAATAATATTGATAAATATTAAAAGCAACGGTAATATATATATATATATTTTATTTTGGAAGGTATACCTGAATCGAGACAGCTCCTGCTTTGATTTTAACATCGAGAATCGGAAATACCGACTTGTCCCATTTTTCCTGCGATATCCCTCGATGGTCAACGGAAGGTCGCCTTCTTCGGGTAATTGCGATCAATTCAGAGTCGGGTATCAGAACAAACGAATCGGAGGAGGCCCATGGAAAACTCATTAACAGGGGGTCGTCTTTCCTCTGAAACTTTTCCTCTCGTGATTGCCCATTGTGAGGCTTCCGGTAGGGGCTGTGACCCTTTCACGGTGCTTGTCATTTGCAGTCAAATGGACGTGATGAGATATTTTAATTTTCGCCGCATTCACCCGCTTCTGACGCATCCCTCCTCTTGTGTCCGTCCGAAGATATAAGGACGAAGAGAAGGGATGTAGGTTTGCATGAGCACTTATGTACAGGTGAATATAACGGCAAGACAATGGCACTGAGAATGAATGGAAGATGGAATATTTATCTGATAAGTGCAAAAAATAGTCCTTAGGTATTGATAATTAATTAACCTGTTAAATTTGTATAATACCTTTTTTTTAAAAAAAAAATAGTCTGAACAATGTTTGTATATTATCGAAATGAAATGACACGCGTAATGCAAAAACCGTTCAAAGCGCTCTATAGGAAAGATCGTTGGACCTATGGCTACCAAATTTGGCCCAGATGAGTAGGGACTAATTGATGAATAGTGAGTGAAATAACTTCTAATAATTTTAATTAGACTTTTACTTAAAAAATAATCGAAATTGAAACATTTGTCTTTAACATTCGAGCACATAATCACCTTATATTATTTAAGACCGGGGCATTTGACCTAGACCTATCAAATTTAGTCTAATCACACTTAGAGACAAATATGTGAATCTCTAAGCGAATTTTTAATATTCTAATTAATTATAAATGAGCGAAATGCTTTCGCTTTTTCTTAAAATACTCTAAAAAATGACTTTTTACACTATTTCAAAATTTTAAAAAATTATTATTCTGATTATAAAATTAAATTTGTTTGGCATTTTTTTCTGAATTTTCGAGAACTTTTTTAATTGTCATTCTGCATTTGTAACATATTTGTTTATTGTAATAAAATTCCAATATATTTTCATTATTTTGTCAAATATTTATCATGGGGATTTTTCTTCCATTGTTATGCATAAATTTAGACAGATTATATTTAGTAACTGTGCTGTTAATGTGCTATAAAATGAAAAAAAATTATAAGAACAATAAAAAAAAAAAACAGCTCGCAATTAGAAGATGAGTTAGTTACCCAGAAATTTAAAAAATCCTTTGGAATATTCAAGCACACTATGATTAGAACAGGTGTAAAGTTATTAAAATCAGACAACTTCATATTTATCATAATCTGATGCTTAAAAATAAAGAATATCAACTTTGGCAAAACAAATTTAATTGAAATTAAAATTACTGAAATTCCCAGCTGATAAAGTAGTCACCAAAAGTTGGCAAATATTAAACAGTTCTTAAAGTAAAATATCAAGTCTAGAAGTTTTGAACGGTACCTGCACATATATGATCCTTTAAAAGGTTTCCTACACTCAATCTTAATGCCTTTCCATTTAAACTCTACTAATTAACCAATTCCAGACAAATGAGAATTTAAGAAAAATAAAAAAAAGACTGATTTCTTTTTAAAAAAAACCTTTACATAGAAATTATCTTTCATAATATTTGAAGTAAATATGTAATTGCCAATCAAAATGAAAGTTTCTTAAAAAATTCTCTAACCAGAAAACATCATTAAATGGCCTTTCGTTCAATGGATAAATTAACAAAATAATACAATAAAAACTAATGTTTTATTTAATATTGGAAATATATATTGAAATTCGTGCACAAATTAGGATCATAAATCAATATGAAAAAAAATGAATTTTGAAGCAAAGATGTAAAAATTCGTTAAAATAG
>JAPMOR010116093.1:555144-632386 GCA_026543865.1 Argiope aurantia
AATTAACTCAGCAATTTACTATAAATATAATCGGAAAAAAAGAATTTTTAAAAATCACGAATGTTTTCGTTTTCTTTTTTCTGAACGCAATTGCAACTAAAGTAAATAAATGTCATCACATAATATTAAAAAAAACTGGAAAGTGTTTTTCTTTACTGTTTAGTCTTCTCTACTTAACTATATAAATTTTTATTCGCTAAAACCCCAATGGTGTGCTCCGTAGCCTCCCTCCATTCAATTCACCATTAATTACCCTAATGAATCCTTCTGGAAGTTGCATGCTTGATCTTTACCTGAGCGAAGGACTTATTATTTTTCCTTACAAATTCATACTTACAAATACAAATTCCTTACAAATTCATACTTTTATTATTAGAAAATAAATGACACATATACAGATTGTACAAACGCTCGTACGAGCTACTTAAGTCTCTTGTAATTATTTTCATTTATCTAATCTCGTGCAATTATTTTCGTTTATTTAATCTCGTGCAATTAGTTTCATTTATTGAATTTAATGCAATTATTTCCTCAATCAATAATATATCGTAAAATCTATAAAAGGGCAGAAAATTGAAAATGGATGCATTTTCCCCGAATGGAGTAGACTAGAGCAGGCGAATATAAAGTAAGGTACATTAAATACTTTTTTTTTAGATATCACTTTTTTTCTTACTTCCTTATATACGTAGTATAGAGAGTATAGTAATCGTCAAAGATTCGAACTCAAAATCTTGAGAAATATCCACATTTCAGACTATTCTAATTTCCGAATTCCGTCCGTCTGTATGTCTATGACAAACATAAATCAAAAACGCCTTGAACTAGATGGTTGATGTTTGGTATACGGTTTTTACACCAAGTTTGCAGATATCTGTCACATTTTGAGTAAAATCTGTTCAGGGGAAGTTCATCTGTGTAGTTGTTGAATAAAAATTAACACGATAATTACAAACCGAAGGGAGATACATAAATAAGATTAGATACACATATTTAAATCTATAGCGCAGACACCTGACAAATTTTGAGTCAAATCCAACAACAAGTTGATAGTCTAGCAGCCTGTACTTGTAGAAACATTTAAACGGGACAATTCAAAAATGCAATAAATTAAATATGTGATATTTGGTATGGGATTTTGTGACTATAAATGTAGTTTTGCATCAAATCTTTGTTTCAAAAGGGTGAGAAAAACATATCTAAAATATGAATTCGATTTTGATATCTACTAACTGTAAGCCATGGATTAATCATCAAGATTGATGTCAAAGGGTAATATTTCGTAATTATTGTAAACCAATAATATCATGCAGGGTGTCATCTGCTATGACAAATTTTTAATAGGATATTCGAAAATATTTTGGAGAGACACGCCCGTTGGTTCTTTCAAAAATAGCTTGCCATTTTCTTACCCAAATATCTTGAGGGAAAATCGTTATAACGTTACTAGAAAAAGTTATAAATATTATAACAAACCAAAAGTGGCATTCCAAAAGAGAAACTGACCTAAACGTTGAATACTTTTCCATTTCAGCTTTTTTTGCATATAATGTAGGAATTTATGGCTTTGATTTTCGTAAAAAAATTGTGATTGATACAAAAAAAATTAAAGTATTTCCGACTTTTCTTCAAACATTTTTTTAAAAAAATCCACAAATGCGCTAAATGGGAAAGAAAATAATGTCCTGTCAACATTCTCAAATTACAAAACTACTATGGAATTATAATTCGTACTTACAAAGGCAACTTACAAGATATTCAAAACGCTATTATTGCAGCGTTTTTTCACTGTTGTATAGCTAATGCCCCAAAAGTGTTTAGGGTTAGTGCAAGTATCAGCAACCAAAAACTTTCGGAGAGTCATTTAAAGATAAAAGGGCAGAACTCCACAATATATAATGGATATAAGAAGGCATATTTTTTAAGAAATTAACAAATAATCTAAAAAAAAATATATTTTACCAACAGCTACTGTAACAGTTTTCCGTAGAAAAACGCAAACTAAAATACCAATGAATAATTCAATGATATGTTATGAAATTCCAAAACAGCATTTTGTACAGTTTAAATTAATGAGCTAAAATAATTTATATCTGTGCTTTAGTTTAATTAGGCTAAAAGTTGTAAAACCGTTTTTTTTTTAAACAGTTCAAAGTTGGGAATTGGAAATTACATGTTAAATGGATTGACATTTATTGAAAATTAGCTAATTAAGAATTCCAAAAGACATTATCTGCCCAAAACGAAAAATTGGGCGAAAAAACAAAATAAAAAAGACTTTTTGTCCCACAAAATAAGCACTTCTAAAATACGAAAAAAAAAGTTTAAATGAACCGTTGTTAGAAATTTTAAACTGCTGTGGTAATAGGAATTATGCTTTTTCAATAAAAGAAATCTATAACTGCAATTTTCTGAAAATTTTGTTTTTCATAAAAATCCTTTACTGTTAACACGATAAAAAGAACCTAATAGAAATGGCTGAGTAAAAGTTTCAGCATAGATTTTAAATACTATGAGCAATGAAACACGGTAAAACAGTTGCAGCTAATAACATACTTTTTCAATTATATTTGTATACTTCAAAATTAACTGTAAATTAATAGAAAAAATAAATATTTATGCATATTTTCCCCCTTAATTTACTTAGTACTTTTTCGCTTACTTTTAGATTAGATTTTGAATCATTTCACAGATAATTATCTCCAGTAACTTGTTTGCAAAGATAATTAGGAATTCGGCATTACAATTTGACATAAAGTGTTAACAACTTTACTTTAAATTCCATTAAAATTTACAAAAAATTCCCATATTCAGTAAAACATTCCTCATCACTTTCGTGTTTTTAATCGACAATGTTTTGAAAAATAATAAATGATTATTATTTTTTAAAAATCCAATTAAAACAAAGTTTGTTTCCAACGCAGTTGTTATTTTAAATGCAAAACTTTTTTAATTTGAACTTTTTTTGAGAAGTCGAGAGTGGCAACAATAAATAACTATTTTTGAGTTTAAAATTAGTTTGCTCTTAAAGAATTCAAAAAAGTCTAATTTTCGATGAAACTAAGAAGAACTAATTGTTAAATGAGCTCTAGTATTCAAAAAATTCTGAATTTTGTGTTTATCAAAAGCTGTTGCAATCTGAAAAAAACATAAATTGGTGGAAAATGGCGATGAATCACATCACAATACAGCATCCCTAAACAATAGACAACTCACTCTCTTACCATAAAGCTTTTTTTAAAAAAATGAAATAATTTTGCATTATTTGCGTTAATACGCAGTTTTTATGCTTTATTTTCTGTACACCATGTTCCAGTTTGATTTTATATTCGTTATTGTTTTGTCTGTTAAAGTATTGTTAGTTTCACTATTTGATATCTAATTTTATCAGCTTTTACTGCAACCCTCCCATTATTTAGTGTTAAATTTTAGCATCATTACATTAAACTGTGACACTTTAAACAATATCAAAATAACTTTTATAGTACATAGGCATATTTACCTGTTTTTAAATGTGGTTTAACATTTTTATATTAAATTTTTTTTATATTTTATTTTGATTAATTAATTTTTATTGAAATGCATTCTCATTTCCTGTTTTTCAGGTCTTCATGCTTCCCAAGAATGATTTAAATTATATTTCATTAGATAAAAGTTTAAATCAACTCCAAGGAAACAGTTTATCACTATACAACTATAGTATATATTTATCCAAATATTCTAAATGAGAAAAACTGGATTTGAAAACATCAAAAAAAAAAAAAAAAAGGAAGAAAGATTAGCTGAATGGTCTAGTTAAAACTTTCTCGCAATCTCTTTAATAACGATGTTTTCATGGAGAACACCTTGTATAAGCATTGGTGCGGGCTATGAAATATTAATATTAGCCTTTAATGTGGCATTAACCTAACAAATATTAACCTTTGACATAAATTTATCATTTTGCTGAATTTATCGTGCATTAATTGGAGTTATTCCGCAATTAATCCTTGACATCAAGTTAATAGAATCCGAAAAAGGAATTTGCGTTTTAGACGCGTTTTTCCCAATCGATTGAAACAAAAATTTGACAGTACAGGCTGACAGACGGTCAATCCCTTGTTGGATTTGGCTCAAAGCCGGCGTCCTTGCACAGGGGTAGCGCATCTTCCCCGTGATCTGGGCGTTCCGGGTTCGAATCCCGGTTCGGGCATGGTTGTTCTTCATCTGTGTTCTATCTGTGAGGTGTGTGAAAGTGCCCCCCTGTAAAAAGGGATTGTGTAAGCGAATGCGTGAGTTCTATCTTCATATGAACTAGATGTCAGACTTCTGCCCTCGAGTGGTCAGGGGTCTTTACCCTCAGTAGCTAATGCACCGCCTTTCCGTGGTAACGCGGACAAGACATCATCATTTGGCTCAAAATCTGCTAGGTGTCTAGACTGTAGATGTTAATTCTGTATATCTATTTTTATCTATCTAGATCTTTTCAATTCGTAGTTATGTTAAATTATATTCAAATAACCGGACAGACAGACTTCCTTTAAGCGAAGTTAGCTTAAAATTCGATATAAAGCTACAAATTTAAAATGAGGAACGTATACCAAATTTCATTCGTCTAAATCAAAACATTTTTGAGTCACAGACAGACGGACAATTTCCAAAAATGTGTTTTTGAACTCGGGAAGATCTGGAATGTGAAGACTCATCAAAATCTCGAGTGGCGATTGATCGCATTTTCTGACGATTACTATTTTTTCTCACATACGTAGTATATGAGAAATCCTTTAAATAGTAAACAGTCTTTAATAGAAAATGTCAGTAAACAATTATCTTTCAATCGACAATTTTAATAAATGATAAAGAATAAACTAGCATTATATAATTACAATATATTGTTTTTTTTATTACTTCAGAAAAAAAATAAGCAATTTTAATAAGCAAAAGTCTCACTGCATCTTGCAAGCAGGCGTTTCACAGTACAATTTTCAAATAATTAGAATAATTCAAATACAAAATAATTTATTTAATTAGAAATTTTCGTACTACTTTCTTGAATACAATGCAAATGAATTGAGGCCTTGAAATATTCACTTACTGCCCCTAAAAATGCCAGTTAAGAATTTAATTAAGAAAGAAAAACAACAAAATCAACAAAAATTCAAATTTTAAACAAAATTTTATCATTTCTTTAATTGAAATTTAGAGACAAGAAAAAAAAAATCGAAATACAGACGAACTAGAATTTAAAACATTTAAAATAACCAAGTTCCACCGTGGCAATGGTCATTTTTCGAAGTGAGAATTTTTTCTCTCTCGCCTTGACAGATTTTCCCCCATAAAATATTGCCTGCCATCATTAAAAGCATTTTCTTCCTCCCTTTTTTTACTCTAACTACTATGAGTTGAAATAAATTTCCCGTACTCCCTTCCCTGATAGCTTAAATAGAGACGAAACCCTACCAATCTTGTCAAGCCAGTAGTCCAAAACGACGAGGTTTGTGGCAGCCCGCGTTTTACACCCCATTAATCAGTTCCCCCACCAAGAGACGTCCCGACATACATCAAACAGATATCTCTCAACAAATATGAGAAGAGATCTTATTTGCCAACACATTACGGGGAGCTTCAGAGGGCCTGTTGCCGCTTGTCAACCGCCCGGAAACGGCAGGAAGAGTTCATTCTGCTTCCCCCTTTCCGTACTTCTCTCCCTCCCCCTCATTTCATTTTCTACATCATGTTCTAGTTTTGGATTTCGGAAACAAGCGTAATGGAGAGCTTTATTTCCTTTGTTTTGGTGGTGTTAAGAAGCACTCCTACTGCCTTCCTCAAGACTGCAATAAAGTTTAAATTAATGATCCACTTTTCCTAAGAAGTACTACTATTAACTTCATAAAGACTGTAATGGGAGTTAAAATAGATTATCCATTTTTTTCTAAAATAAAATACTTTATAGTTACCAGAAGTGACTGCTATCCTACTTCAACCAGCTAGAGTAGTCTCGCAAAAACTTTTTTGCGACTCTCTAATAAACTTTTATACCAGAGATCAACCTACATTGTAAATGGCGTACAATAGTTATAAATATTAACTTTTGGCGTGAATTTAGAATTCTTATAACCTTGGAGAGTGTCTGACGATTAATCCTTAGCATGTGTTAAAAGTATACAAAAATTGAATTTGTGTTTTAGACACGTTTTTTGCAACCGATTAAAGCAAAAATTTGACACAAAACTGCATTTGAAGTCACAAAATCTCATATCAAATTTAATATAAATAATTCAATGCATTTTTGAATTATCTCTTTCACATGTTTTTGAAAGAGCAGATCGACAGACTGTCAATCCGTAATTGGATTTGGCTCAAAATTTAATAGATGTTTACAATATAGTTGTTAAAGCTGTGGGCCGAATTTTATTTCTCTAGCTATTTTCGTTTTGTAATTATAGTTCTAATTTATATTCGGACAGCCGGAAAGATAGACTTTCTCTGAACAAATTTTGCTCGAAATTTGATAAAAATCTACAAATTTGGTGTAAAAATGTATTTATATATATAGTTATTTTTTGGTAAAATGTATTTTTCGAACTCGGGGAAGTCAAAAACGTGGAAATCCGTCAAAATCTCAAGTTCGAATTTATTATACTTTCTCCTTACTACGTATACGAGAAAGTAATTATAAACCTTAAAACTGCTGTGATACAAAAATCATGCATAATTTCAAATTAGCTTGCTCTATTCTTTTAGCTTCGGGCATTTAATAATAATTTATTAGTAGCTCTTAAACTACTAATAACATTACTTATTAACAAAATAAAAGCTGTGTTGAAGTTTAAGCAGAGTCGGTTAAGACTGTAGGAGCCAATAAGCAAAGAAGATTATTAGGTCTCCTTCCTCAATAACAAACTTCAAAAAACATATTTTTTGAGTGATTTAATTCTTTCTACAATCAGTTTTCCGCATAACTGCAACCGCTGTTAACCAGCAAGATTAGCCACTCCCCAAAACTTTTTCGCATATTCTCTAACAAAGATGTTATCGCAGTGAACTTTGCATAGCAGTGGCATACAATATTTAAAAAATATTAACCTTTGGTGGGAATTTAGAATTTGTACTGAAACTATCATGTGATCCTTAGCCAGTGTTTTGGCAATTAATCACTGGCATGCAGTCAAAAGTATCCAAATATTGAATTTGGGTTTTAGACGCGTTCTTCCTTATAGATTGGAACAAAAATAGGACATAAAACTGTACTAAAAGTCGCAAAATAACTTGCCAAATTCGATATATTCAAATCATTGCGTTTTTAAGTCATCGCGTTTACATATTTTTGGACCCCTTGCTGGATTTCGTTCAAACTTTGGTAGGTGTCTATATTAGAAATGTTAAATCTGGATACCTAATTTTATCTATTTAGCTCCCTCTGTTTTGTAGTTGTGCTAACTTATATTCATTGCTTATATACGTGTCGGATGTCTTATATGTAGACATATTTCCTCTATATGGATTTTGCTTAAAATTTGATAGAAATGTACATTTTTTGTTTTAAGTACATTTACCAAATTTCATCCACTAACTCAAAACGTTTTTGATTTATGTTAAAAGACAGACATACATACATAATGCCAAAAATGCGTTTTGTGTTTTTCGTATTCAGAACGGTATACGACACAATTTGACAATATTCTCTACATATTTTGTATCAGAAAGAAATGAACATTTACCAAATATTTCTAAACAGCAAGTCATTAAATTTAGAGTTACAAAATATGGTAGGTAGTTTTTTTATATAAAATTGAAAGATGCTAATTAAGAAAGAGTTTTTCAAAATCTTATCATTAACTTTTCAATGTTTCAAAATAATTTCTAACTACTTTTTAATTAATGTTTAAAAATGTTTCTACTTTTTAACATTATATTTCATTGTTTTAGTATTTATTTTTACACACATGTTAAATTTGCGTTATTGTTGATATCGTAATTAAATTTCCAAAAATAATATAAAAATGGGTAAATCAAGCTTGAGACATTATACGATATTTCAGGAGTAGAGACTTAAATCTTCAATAAAATATTTTTTTAATGTTTGAAAAATGATAGACATATGCTGACAAATGAATTTTGCTTTAAAAATAAATACGTGATCGAAGTAACTACTTTTTTAAAAATATATGATATTTTAAATCCATTTATGTATATGTTACATAGAAATGCTTGATAATAATTTCAGATCGGTACTTTTTTTTAATAATTTTACTTTGCTGAAGAAAAAGAAATAATCGAGATAAGTTTATTTTTCTGTCAGTCAGAATACGTGGAGCGAAGAAAAATTCTTTTCTAGAAGTATTATTCTAAGACTTCAAACGATATCAAAATGATCAAATTTTTTTAAATCGGTGAAAATTAAATCTGTAGTTAATATTCTTACTTAATTATTAAACTTGAATTTATTTTCAATTTCTTAGGAATGACACAATGTCGTGAACACTGCTATTTAATGTTTTTCAAGAATCGGTCGTCACGAAAGTAAATTTTTTTCTTTCTTTCCAATTTAATTATTACTATTTTTTTTGGAAATTAGTCGTTATACTACTTGAAATTGTAGAATAACACATTTAAAGTTGTTTTTTTTCTCCGGTTTAGAGAATTTTGTTTATAGAAAAGTACTTATTGGCATTTTTCTAGGATCTGTTTATTCCATCAAAGTTGAATTTTTAAAAGATAACGCATATATTGACCTGAAATTTTTTCCCAATTTCAACAAGTACTTAAAATTCCGAAAAATCTTTAAAAATATATATATATATTTAAATTTATACTTTTTTAAAATTTACATCAGGCCAATCTAAGTTTCATTAAAATTTAGATTGATCTGGTTAATTTATGGATCATTAAATCAATAAACCATGGAATAAACCAGGAATAAAATTTAGGTTACTAAATTTATTACTTAGTTTAGCCAGCATAGCTTCCTACAGTTCATTTTGAAGGCCTTTTTAATACTTGTAACTTTTTAACTAAAACTTTTCTTTCTAAAATAATAAATATTTGTTTAAACGCGAAAATCGGGATGTGTTTCAACTTCCACCTAACCAATTCCTTATTTTGTAACTTACCCGCGAGCAAATTTTGAAGCCTCTTTTATATAGCTAACTTAAATAAAAAAAATCGCTGTGATGTAGTTTTTTGGCATTTTCATATTTTCACGATAATTCGATTTATTGCATTTTTAATCTCTCTAGGATTGTAAAGTATTTAGTCGGTAGTAAAGTATTAAAATGTTTTTGAACTAATACCTGAGAACAAATCTAATCATATGAATAAAAAATATATAATTAAAGAGCAAATTTACACAATAATGAGATTTCATTACCAGAATTCAAATAAAATAATCGGAATTTTATTTTCAATAGGAAATTTCATTACAGGAATTATGATTGATACAATTAATTTCAGTGAAAGTAATTTGTTTTCATTTACAAACCAAATTCACTTTTGCTTAAACACTTAAAGGCATCACTACTGATGAAAGCAATCAAAAATTGTTGATTTACAAAATATTAAATCATTAAGAAATTATCGCGAGAAGAATTTCACGCTCAGAGATTTCATCAACATGGCGATAATGTGATACATTAGGTTTCAAAATTTTTCGTATAAAATCAAAATTTGGAAAAAAAATTTCCACGAAATAAAGTTTCATATTGTTAATTTTGAAAACAAATTGTGAAATTTAATCTGGTAAGTCCATTAGAATATCCTATTAGAATATTAGCTTTTTAACTGTTTGTATAGGTATTAGATACAATGTTTATATAGTGTAGTTTTATTTTATTTGTTGAAATGATTTTAAAAATTGACAAACAATAAATAGACACTGAAATACTAAGCGTTACAATAAGTAAATTTAGATAAATAATACAAAATCACACATTTCGATTATGAATAAATAAAGAAATCTTCAGAAATGCAATAAATTCTGTAATTTTTCTTGTATATAAATAATTGAGTATTTTCTATAACGTTAAGCAGAAAGAGAGGTTTAAGATAAATATTTGTTTGCAATTATGGAGCCTCTAGAAAATTACAACTTTTCAGCTTCTACTTAAACATTTCACTATAAAAAGATGTTAAATCAATTTCGTTTACCGAAAAAAAAAATTATCATTTGAGAATATGATGTGGTTTTGGCAATGGCATTTTAATGTGAAAAACAATGTGCAAGATACAAAGACCATGTGTCTTGGAGATAATCGATTATAGGAATTGAAGTTATAAGAAACGTTAAGTATCAGAAAAATTACAAATTCAATACGTTTGAAATTATATTCTGAGTTAGAATTACTTGCTTTTAATTCTAATTGCACTATTAAAAATATATCTCAAGAAAGATAATGCTACGAAGATCAATCTACTTTTTCAAAATGCATCGGGTGGTCCTATTTATGAATACAGTTCATGTAAACAAGAATGGTTTCAAAATTCAACTCTCAATAATCAAAGTTTATGTTGCAAATTAAAAATGTTCTCACATGATTATTGGAAATTTGTGATAACAGATTTATTTATTCTTCTTCTTCTATCTTATTATTCTTATTATTCTTCTCTCTTATTTATTTATTATTCTTCTACCATTAATTTTTGCTTTCTCATATACTAAGTATACAGAAAGTATAATAATAGTCAAAAAATTTGAACTGGAGATTTTGACGAATATCCTCGTTTTAGACCTATCTAAGTTCGAAAAACACAATTTTGAAAAATATGCTTTTGTCTGCCAATCTGTGACGAAGATAACTCAAAAAAGCTTTGAGCTAGTCGGATGAAATTTGATATACAGGCTTAAAATCAAATTTGTAGATATTTTTGATTGTACAAAATATGTTCAGAAGAAATCTGTTTGTCCTGCTGTTCAAATATAAATTAGCATGATAACTACAAAACGAGGAGAGCTAGATATTCGGTGCTCTGAATTAACATCTGCAGTGTAGACACCTATTAAATTTTTGGCAAAGTATAACAAAAGGTTGTTGGTCTTTACTTTTAAAAATATGTCAAGGCCATAACTCAAAAACGCAATGTCTTAAATATATCAAATTTGTTATGTGATTTTGTGACTTAAAGTGTAGCTTTATATCAAATTTTTGTTTCGATCAGTTGGGAAGAACGCGTCTAAAACCCAATTTTTGCAAACTTTGGACCATATGTCAGGGATTATACGCCAAAACACTCGCCAATGCTCACACGATAGATTCATCAAAAAGGTTAAAATCACACCAAAGGTAAATATTTCATAATTGTTGTATTCCAATGCCATGCGAGGCATTCACTGTGATAACATCTTTATTAAAGAATATGCGAGAAAGTTTTGGGTGACAATCCCACTGGTTTGATCATTTGTGGAAATCCTGACAATTTTAGATTAAACTAAAGAATGTGATACATATTTTTCGCCAATCTTGCCAAATCATGCAAAAAAAAAAATATATTTTTAAAATCCACTTTAAGATAACTTTTGAATTTTCCACCAATATGAACCACCTCCACTCATTACACTAAACAAAAATGTGTAATAGGGACTCTTAGCAATCCTATGCATCCTGTTAACATTTTCAGCTGTTTTGATTTTTGTCTTTGGCAACTTGGTATTATTGGCATCTTTTGCGATATGAAGAGCACATTGAAGTAGATTTTTATCCAAAAATTCATAAACTTTCATTCATTTTTTTTTTTTTTTGAAAAATAGGCATGTTCTTTTTTTTTTTTCTGAAATTGGTTCTACTAACTGTTTACTGGCCTTTTTTGGTCAAAAATTGCAATCAAATAGCTTTTTCAGCAATTAAAATTTGAATATGTTCATATTTTTTAATGGCATTAAATAAATATTAAAGATTGTCAATGGCATGCAACTAATAAGTAAGTACCGAATATTTTATCATTGCCCGTTTCTAATTTTAAATATTTTTCGGGTGTTTTTTTCATTCGTAGAGAAAAAGCCCTAATAGATACCAAGTTTAAGTGTTATTATTATTCCGTTTTGACTCCAATTTTCATTATTAAGAACATGTTTGCAGATTTCGTGATATGCAGTTAGGATTGATTGTTTCATATCTGTAATTCGATACACAGAAAGGAGCAAAGAATTATTTAAAATGCTTGGAAGAGATGTCTAGTAATTTAAAATAAAATTTCTTCTGAAACTGGTTATTGCCAAGATTAGATTTCTTAGAATAAAAGTTCTTACACTCTTTAATATCACTCTAATTGGAACTGTAATTTCACCAATAATCGTCAAAAAATCGTATTCGAGATTTTGATGTCTCTCCACGTTTTAAATCTCTCTGACACGAAAAACACATTTTCTTCATCTGACAAACATAACTCAAAAACTCTTTGAGTTAGATGATTGAAATTTGGTATACGGTCTGTCTTTACGCCAAATTTGCAGATTTCTATCAAATTTTGAGTAAAATCTATTCAGAGCAAGTCCATCTGTCCCGTTGTTCGAATAATTTAACACGATAAAACAAAACGAAGAGAGCTAAATAGATGTGATTCAGTACATAAATTTAACATCGGTAGTGTAGGCATCTGTCGAATTTTGAGCCAATTCCAACAAAGATTTAAATATATCAAATTAGGATGGAACTTTGTGACTACAAATGCAATTTTGTGTCAAATCTTTGTTTCGATCGCTTGAGCTAAACATGTCTAAAGCACAGATACGATTTTCGGATACTATTAATCGCATACTAGGAATTTATCGCCAAGGATGATATGACTGATTCAGTAAAAATCTTAATTCACGCCAAAAGTTAATATTTTGTAACTTTTGTACTTCAATGCTATGCAGAACTTTCGCTGAAACACGTTTATTAGAAAGTACGCGAGAATGTTTTGAGCAGACCATTCCCACTGGATTTTTTTATAAGAATTCTAGGTATTTTATGTAAGAAAATGTCAGTCGTCTGTCTGTGACAAAGATAACTCAAAAACGTTTTTAGCTAGAGACATGAAATTTGATATTTGTTATTTACACCAAATTTCTAGAAATCTAACAAATTTTGACCAAAACCCGTACAGTGAAAGTTCGTCTGTCCGGCTGCCCGAATATATGTTAACAAGGTAACTACAAAAAGTCACATTGCTCAAATACACATATTGTTAGGAAATTTCCCCGGGTTCATTTGGATAGTGGAAGTTAAATGGTGTGGAGAACTCTCAATCGGCAGGCGGCTGTAGAAAAAGAAACAACGACGTTTATTTACACGAAGACACACAGGACAATACAAAAACGACAACTATATACAGCATAGAAGACGATTATCTTCAGCCGAGAAGTGCAGCATACACAACAGCATACAACAAGAATCTACTGCAGACAGTAGAGCACAGCTTAGTTCAGCACTAGCTTGACTCCGTCGCTGCTCTGCTAATACCTGGAAGACCAGTTCTTCACCGTCGATTCCGACAACCCTACTCTGGCAGCTGCAGACGCTTTTATAGTCTCAGGAGGCGGGGCTAGAAACCTCTCAATCAATCTGGAACGTTCGAAGCGTATCTAGGTTCCTACTGGACGGATCGGAAAAATTCTCGATGTTTCGGGTATAATCTATTTTGGCGCCAAAGTAGATAAATTCGTCGCCAAGCCGCCAAATGGTTGCCAAGTTTGTCGCCAAGCTCTGGGACCTCCGACGTGACATCCGGACTCCGTCCAATACAGATGACTGTAAAACTATCTTTCTGATGATGGAACAAACTATGCTGGGAAGCCGAATTGCAGGTTTGTAACATTGCTCCCCTCTTCAAAGACTGGCGTCCCGGCAGTCCTACTTCAATCCAACAGCTGGCTTAGGCTTTCGAATGATGAGATGATGTTGATGCGTTTCAGACTTCCGCACTTTCGAAGATGACATCGTTCACTAATTTGGAGGCGACTAAAGATCCATCCGAACCTCCTCAATGATTTTGACTCGGACTTCTTCGTCGTTTCGGATTGTACACCCAGACTTGATTTCTCTTCTTAAAATGCAATGTGTCCCATGGAGCGAAACGCTGGATCGTAGTAGAGTCATCCGGAGTGAATTCTTGCCAGGCTGGCAGGTTGGTCACTTTGAGCTTCTTCCATCGAACTAACCGTATATCAGAATGATCCAACAGTGCCTTCTGAAGTCCACTCGAATGCCAGGTATTCACCTTCGTCGCCAAAGCTTTCACGGGAATACATCCACCTCTTACCGGTCTATTCTCGACACTCGAGAATTGTCCGCAGCTCTCCACTGGATCTTCTGAAGAGGACATCTGCCTTTACGGGAAGGGCTCTTCTGCAAAGACACAACTTGATCGAGTATACAACAGATTCATCGCCTACTATTTGCATGACACTCCTCGGAAAATCCACAGCAAATCCGAATTCTTGGAGGAAATTGAGACCGTGACTACAGGGATCAGCGATTCCAGCCAAGTAGTCTTCTTCCGTGTCACTATGCCAGGAAATACCAAGAGGCTTGCAGAGAGGTAGTCCCTTTAACCTTTGAGACGAATCCAATCCAAACAGGGTTGCATCAACTCTTGCATCCATAGGCATCGAGCACGGGTCGCCACCAACAGACCCGTCCGAAGAAAGTCCATCTTCTCCATCCCCAAGCGCCTGCACTTCCGGTTCCACTTCAGGGGACTCATTCGGAGAAGACTGTTTTAGTTCCGCAATTATTTGACATTCTCCCTGTTCGTTCCTCTCCTTATTAAAGTTCGGTTCATCCTCCGAATGGCTAAACTCCTTTTCGGAAACACCGGTCTCCATTCGATCTTAAGTCTTTTCTTCCACTTGGCTCTCGCTGCTTCCTTCAATTTCTTCTGTGATAACTTGGATGTCTTCAGTTTTGTTAACTTTATCTTCTAAAATTTCTTGCTACGACGAAAGGCCTTTTTTCAATTCATTCTTCATGTCTTCATATCCGGTTTTCATTTCTTGCAAAAGTTTCTCTTGTCCGGTTTCCATTTATTGCAAAAGTTTCTCTTGTCCAGCTTCCATAGATTTCTTCATCTCAGCCAACAGAGCAAGTAACTCACCATTACCGCAATCAGCCATTTTTGCTTGGGATCTCGTCAGCACCACACACTGTTGACTATTATCCCACTTCTGACACCAAATGTTACGAAATCTCCCCGAGTTCGTTTGGATAGTGGAAGTTATATGGTGTGGAGAACGCTCAATCAGCAGGCGGCAGTAGAAAAAGAAACAACGACGTTTATTTACACGAAGACATTCAGTTTCAGTTCAGACGAAGACATTCAGCACAAAAACGACAAATATATACAGCATAGAAGACGATTATCTTTAGCCGAAACGTGCAGCATACACAGCAGCGTACAACATGAATCTACTGCAGACAGTAGCGCACAGCTTAGTTCAGCACTAGCTTGACTCCGTCGCTAATCTGCTAATCCCTGGAAGACCAGTTCTTCACAGTCGATTCCGAGAACTCTTCTCCGGCCACCCTGATCTGGCAGCTGCAGACGCTTTTATAGGCCTCAGGAGGTGGGGCTAGAAGCCTCTCAATCAATCAGGAACGTTCGAAGCGTATCTCGGTTCCTACTGGACGGATCGGGAAAATTCTCGATGTTTCGGGTATAATCTATTTTGGCGCCAATGTTGCCAAATTCGTCGCCAAGTTGCCAAATGGTCGTCAAGTTCTGGGATCTCCGACGCGACACCCGGACTCCGTCCAATACAGATGACTGTAAAACTATCTTTCTGATGACGGAACAAACTATGCTGGGAAGCCGAATTGCAGGTTTGTAACAATATTTAACATCAATAAATGAAAGAGATAAAATTCGATACACAATTTCAAGATCTATAATTTAGACACCTATCAAATTTTGAGCGAAATCCAACAAGGGGTTGACTGTCCGTCTGTACTAGGTTCTTATAAAGAAAAATAAGCAAATGAAATACGAATAACATGAATTATCTGCCTGCATTTGAAATGTACAAGGCTTTATTTAACAATTCGTAGTAACATGCTACAACGAATTTTTAGCTTATTCAAAATAATTTAATAAAATGTATTTAAATAGATTTTATTGAAGCAATGAAAATTAAATAAAATAGATTTCTATATTTTTTGGTGTGGAAATAATTGCCTTTGGGGGAAAAAATCGGTCATAATTTCATTTTTTTAAAGATTTGACTATAAATCTTGAACTTATAAATAATTCGAAATTTTTTATTTATATTGCTCATATTTAGTTACTAGATATATAAGATCATACAATGTTTCGGAATACTTTTAAATTTCGAAATATACCTCATGATTAAAAAGTAAGTTTATATATTCATATTTTAGATTCATTTGGAAAAAAGAGAGTGAAATTTAGATAAATTATATCTGCAGTTGCTAAAGGAAAAACTCAGTAGATATATGACGCAGAATAAATAAGCTCAAAGAAATAATTCTCTTCCATCGAAATTAAAAAAAAAATGTCTTCCTACAGCTTTGTAAATAATGTTAAAATAATTAAAACCGTTTTTCTGTATTTTAGGATTATTCCACTCTTTAAAGACAAGAAAGATGCCAGGTAAGACAAAATGTCGCCATAAATCAAGAAAGAGACTAGCGATTACATACCCTTCTTCGATGTTACCAATTACGCGAAGTAGAACTGCGGTTTTAGGAAATTATGATGTAAGTATATAAAAGTTTACAAAATTTTTAAAAGCATGATCTGATTTATTTTTCCATTCTGTTCAAAAAAATTTCTTATTATTAAAGATCGATAATAATAAATCGAAATATAAAAATAATAATAAAAGTCGTTAATGGCTTCTTTGAGGAAGACTATTTTGCTTTTTTTTTATTTTGCAAGATAGCATCAAAAATGCCTGCCAAATAGGGCAAGTTTTCCTTTAAAAGCATTTTGAAAATGCGCCAAGCATGGAAACTTTTTCTCAGGAAATGCCTTTCTCCATTGAGTAGATTTCTCAGTTTTGAAATTATGCATATGTTTTGGCACCTGTTTATAAAGCAAAAAGGTGAAATTTTGTGCCAAAATTTTTGTTTGACGACAACCATTGTCAGAGAAACAGCAAAGTACCGAAATTTTCGATATTTAAATAAACATTCTAGTATATTGTTTTAAATATATTTTTTGTCATTGTTTTAAATTAGATTAAATTAAATTTTTGTCTTTGTTATTTTCACGTATACGAAGTTCAACAAGGAGAAATTATTGTATTCTTCAAAAAATTCGAACTCGAGAATCTGATGAATCTTTACATCTCACTTCTACATGAATGCGAAAAATACATTTTTAAGATTATGTCTGTCTGTCTATGAACATGTTAACTCAAAAACGCGTCGAGTAGGAGGATGAAATTTGGGGTGGGGTCTCTATTCTAAATTTGAAAATTTCTATCAAATTTTGAAAGAAATTTATTCAGAGAAGGTATATCTGCTCGACTTTATGGATGTAACTTAAGGCGATAATTATGAAACGAAGAGAGCTAGGTAAATAAAATATGGTGCACAGATATATAACACATAATATGTATCGAATAGATACATGTGCAGATATTTATGAAAATTGAAACCAAATCTATCAAGCAACCAATCGTTTATCATCGCTAGCACGCAAACGAGATAATTTAAGGACGGAATTACTTAAACTAATTAAATCTGGAAAGTTATTTTCTAACTACATTTGTATTATCTTACAATTTTAATTTGAAATAGACAGTTCTGTTTGGCAAGACCTCTTCCCAAATGTACTTTAATCTTCTTCTGACGCAGCTTTGGTTTTGGAAAAAGATTTGATGTCTCTGCTTTGTCCAGACATTGTTCAGAATGTCTTCTTCAGTTGGTATACAGAATTCTTTTTTTTTTACCACATACAACAATATGATTAAGAAATAAACCACTTAGAATGTTTTGAAAAAGGATAAAGCAGATTTTATTACATAGAATCTTTAGTTATTTGTTCAGTTCACATCTAACGGATTTATCAAGCTTATTTAGTTTCCAAATTTGGTGGAAGTATCATACTACTACTGAGTGATTGGTGTTAAATTCTTCTGAAATAGTTTGGATTGTTCTAATTCAATAAAGCCTTTAGTTGACCCCCTTATATTCTTGATCTTTATTGCTATTATGAAATCTCTTGAAACTCTGCTGCGCTGCACTTTTCCTTTGGCTGTTTCTTGTCTGAATGCATTGCCGATGTTGCAAGCAGTTCCTTTCACTTTATGACCTACTTTGAACGCATACAGAAGCATAATACAAGTTTTATTTTGTTATCTTTATTTTGTTTTGTCTTTATTTCTAAGGTTCCTAAATTTTCACCTGAAATAAAAATTGACAAAACTGGCTAAGTAGTTGAAGTTGGGAGAGTGGGTCATTGATTTTTTGCCTTATTTTAAATAAATAATTAATAACCTGATAAGTATTCGCTATAATGCGGAGTAATGTAATTCCCAAAAAATGTTTCATTTACATCTCTTAATAATAACTATTCGAATTTTGTCTAGAATCAGCCATACTAATACATAGTTTTTAATTACATTATTTATCTAATAATGCATATTCTAATTGATTCTTCAGATTCTTTCTGTTTATTACAAAATTACAATGAGTATAATTGTTCAGGATAGTAAGATAATCTATATTTTTTATTTTTAAATTTTGATTTTCATCAGGTCTGGCGAAGCGAACTTGAAGCGAAAAAGGATATCAACGAAATCTGCGCGCATTTAAACGTGAGTTTGGAGACACTTTTCATCATCACTCGAGGAACATCTTCTTCTCCAGATCTGTGTGAAAAACCGCCAACAAGTCCATCTGTGGCTGCTCTCCTGGAAGAGAAATGCATGCATGCAAGGGAGGCATCGGCAAAGCCAAACAGAAATGAAAGGACACCACAACTGCGACCAAAAGAACAATGGACGGAGGCTAAAAAGATATTTCCAGAACGAAAGGATTCCAATGATTTCCGTTTGATTCACGAGCACATCTTTGGTGGAGCGAGGTCAAAACAAGAATACTCAAACCTTGAAGAGACTCTTTCCGATCCAGATAACTCTAAATGTCAATCCGTGCCAGATTTTCGAAATCAAACAACAGTTTTCCCATCGAAGAAACAAAGCTCTTTCACTTTTGATCCATTGTTGGGGAAAGAGCGTGGAAAGTCATTATTGAGAACAGAAACAAACCTTGAAAAGAGTGGCAAGTTTTGGCCATATGTATTTGCGTTAAGGAAAATCAGTAACTTAAAATATTATTGTTCCAGCAATTTTGCTTATACTTTGCTCTTCCAATTTTTTTGCAATCTTAGAAATTTCTTAGTATGGGTGTATGATGTTATATGATTTATTGGTTAGGGTATATTTTCTTTTGTTTGCTATTCCTATAAAGTTTTATTTGTTATAAGGAATAATAAATGCAGAGATTTTCAACTATCTTTTCTTAATTTTGTTATACAGAAAGCAATTTACTTGATGGTAAATTATTTTCATACAAAAAAAACGATTTATCATAGAATTTATTCAGCTGCATAAAATCTATTTGTTTAGAATATCCTTGTAGATAATATATAGAAAATTGAGGTTAGAATACTGATAATATTAATAGCCTGTTAGGATAGTAATGTGCATATAACCTTTTCCTCAATTTTGTGCAAATAGATAAAGAAAATACTATGATTGAGTAAACGAAATATATTGGAATCAATGGATAATGATGTATTGTAAATGTATCAAAGATTGTTTTTTATATTCAATTAAAACTTGATTTCATTTTTTAAATAAAAATGCCAAGGCTTTAATGCAGGATATCACGGCAGTCACTCATTTTCTTAATTCGGCTGTAGCGTTATCTATAGGATAAATATACAAAATATTATCTTTTCTCGTAAACCTGTCAATTCTTGAAAATTCAGAGAGAATTCTTCTAATTAATTTCAAATAATTTGATAGCAATCTAATGAATATAAATTCAGATAGTTTTTATTAAGGTATATCAAATTAAATGAACACCTCCTGCTTTCATCAAGATGACGTCACAGTTTAAGCAGTGCTCGTGCAAGCGGATTAATGACCGTATTTTCTTTCTTTTTTTCAAGATTTATATATGCATTCCATGAATTAGCAAAACCTTCTTCTTAATGTTTCCTTTAAATAAAAAATTTTTATTTTTAATACCAGTTTTTAAATTAAATATTATGGACAGCATCCATATTGGTGATCCTGAAGTGACAACCAAATAGATATTTAGTATTTTATAAAGATTTTCAGTTTTTATTTATTGCAGTATATATATCAAGTAGTACATACATTTATAGTAGTACATACAGTAGTATATACATTCAAGAAATACATTTATACAAGTATAAATATCTGTATGTCCCTTTTTATTTTGCTTGCATTTTTTAGAAATAGATCATTTCAGTTGCTTGCAGCAAACTGATTTTTAAAATTTTGAATTCTAATTTTGCTAAGAATATTTGGATAGCATCTTTTCTAATCTTCTTGAAATCGTAGTTAAGAATCTTGAATAAAACTGGACTCATGGACGTGGTGAGTGTCTTATTTTTAGCATGTCGTTAATAATAACATTGTATATTTTAGTGAAGAAATTGCCGATTTAAAATAAGAATATGTTTGATGATTAATAATGCACGAGCTTGTCCGTATTGAGAATTCTATCATTTGGGATCAATTTCATTTCCAATTTGGGTAAAAATTAATTTATACTGCGCCATGATGGTTTGCTACTGCACCATACAGAACATCCCTTATACGTCAGTTCTTTAAAAATAATGGATATTGAACGGTTAAATGGACATGTCGGGGGACAAGTTAACGGACATGGAAATGTCATCTGCAAAAAAGAACACGCACAAAAAAATTCACATTTGTTTATTACATTCTTAATAAATCATAACAAGGCAGAAAATACACAAAAATAAAAACAAAATTTAATAACACAACAAAAATCTTAAAATAATCACGTACACTGAAAATAGGATTTTAAAAACTATATAATATAAGATTGAATAAATGAGAAAATAAAAAAGAACAAGTTTGAAAAATATTCAAAAAATATTTGAAAAAGAATGTTTGCTGTATAAATTTTCAATAATTTAGCAGAACGTACAAGGTAAAATTCATTATTAAAATTTCAAATCCAATTTTATTTCTGCTTATTTTTCTGAGAATTTTAAAACTTAAAGATTAATCAACATATTTTATCCATACATAATATATTTCAAACACAGTTTATTAAAAATTAGTTTTTCAAAATCATTTTGAGATTTTGTATGATATCAACTAATACTATAAAGATTAAATTGAATTACAAAAAAAAAATATCGGTTAAAAAATGTTTCACACTGTTGTTTAGAAAGATTGCAATTAAATTCTTACATAAATCCTAAACAAAACAAAAAATAATAATAATAATAATATGATGGTCAATAGATTGGTTTAACTTCTCTGCTCATACAGTATAATTGAACTTCATACATCAGAATTCATGGATAATAATAATTAAAAAAATATTTAATAAAAAAGGCAAAAAAAATGCTTGAAACTTTGAGATGAGTTGAATTTTCAACATTAAATTTTTGTTAACTCTAATCGCTTAAAAAATCAAATAACAAATTCAGAACATATTGATAATTTTAATCAATTTAAAAATTTGAATTAGCATTTAAATAATTAAAAATGTTCAGTCTAAACAAGCAGTTTCCTAGAAATATTTTTTTTATTATTCAAAGTTTCGAACAATATGAAACAAGACTGTCAAATATTTCTGTGATCTAATAAATATTTAGGGCGCACAATTTAGTTTAATTTTAATTATACTCCTCATTTCAATAATTAAGAAATGAAATAAAATTTTAAAATAGATTGTATTGGTACATAAATAATTTTTTTATTTTGAATTGTTACTGCTGCCATCTATGCGAATAGTTGAAAACTTTGTAAAGAAGTATTTGGTACATTCACTAGATGGCAGCACGTAGGAATTATGTTCGAGCCTTCCTATTTTATGGAATTCTGATGGGAAGAAAATGAGAATATAAAAATAAAGAAAATTGATAAACAGTTGTACAGATCCGTCGTTTGAAATCAGTAAGTCACTCGTAATCCATTTTATATGAAGTTAAATTTTTCAAATGTATTGTTGGCAAAATATATTATTTTAAATATCCAATTAGTTAATTTATTTTTAAGAAAATTCACACTTCTAAACTCATAATATATTATGCAATAAGATAAAGTTTAATAGTATATGTATATACAAAATAATTTATATTGAATTGAAATTTACCCATATAAATATTTCTTTTAATCATATTGATAATATTTTAATTCTTATATTCTTTTTTATTTATTTCCATCAATATAAAACCTGGGATATTTTAGTTATTCTTTTTATATTGTTATAATCTATGCTATAGATTAAATTTGCAATTATATTAAAATATTAATTCCTTATGGTGAATCTCAAAGAAATATTTTTAAATCTGTCTAAAGCTTATTAAAGTTTTTCCAAGAATAAAAACAATCTTGTAGTCAACTGTAAAAAATAATTCAATTCGGCACGCTGAATTGGCGATACAAACAATACATCGTATATGGTTAAGTCTCTGCAATTCCGTTGCAAACTCATAAAAAATAATTAAAAGAATTTAAATTCACTTAAAATAAATTACAGAAATATATCTAAAAACATAATTATTTCAATTCATTAGTTTTAAAGAATTTATAAGTATATGAATGTTAAAATATTTAACTAAAAATTTCTAATTTGAGATATTTGCAAACATGAATTATTTCACAGATGTTAAAATATGCCATAATTCACACACAAAAAAAATTAAGAAAGCATGCAATTTTATAAAAATAATGAAGAATTATAACCAAGACAATTGAAAGAATAATCTCTTTTTAATAATATATTAAAGAGAATATGGGAATCTGTTTGTTGACGGTTTGCCGCCCAGGTTGTTTAATTTAGAGGTATCGAATTTGGCACATATAAACTTCGGTCATCAAGAACTTTCTTTTAAAAAAATTAATACTTAAAAATTCATCGAGATTTGAGCAATTTTTGAGGGCAACTTTTGACAATTTAATTATATAAAAATTCTTTTTATGCCATTTGAAAATTCAAGTAAAAAAATGCATTCTAAAAATATTGATTCCTACAATCCTCCCCTTCTCCCTTGAATATTGTATTATTTATTTATTTTTAACGATGCAATGAACGCTTGGTTCTTGCAAAGAAATTCAAATTTTTTCATTATTCATTGATTATTTAAGCGACCGATTTCTTCAGTTTTTGAAAACTAAAGAAGAAAGATTCCGTTTATTGTTTAGAATGGTGATATCATAGGATTTGCTTCCATTAGGAAGATTCATGGATAAGATATTTAGAATAAGCGTAAGACTATTAAAATATCATAACATAATTTACTGTCAATATCTCATTAAAAATGTTCGAAAACAAATTTAAATAAATTTAAAAAATGTTCTTAATAATTATACGAATGGCAACAGTGGCATAATAGCCGGGGATGGTGGGAAGGACCATAGTTTCCGTTTTCTGGGGATAAAACATTAGTGCGTTGATGTCACTTTTTAAAGAGAAACATACAAAAGCGTTGGAGCCTTTTCACTTTCTAAATCACTGACGATGACAGGAGGAGAGTGAATCATGTTGTGTTCTAACTGTTCGTTGTTTATACTTGTTATAGTAGTTTTTTTAGTTAAAAAATTCAAACGTATATTTGAATCTCTTCCTCTAGCTGATTACATCCAAAATTTCATAAAATTATAATTATAATATCAAGACCATAAACCAAATATTCTTTATATATATCTTATTGCGTTTTTTTTTGAGTTATAGTGGTTACAAAAATGAACGAATAGACATCAGTGCTATGTTATTTATTCTACGGCTGGATGGATTTGATCATAACCCAGAAGTATTTAAATATTCAAGGACGTCTAAATCTTTTCGATATTGGTTTTGTTTTGATTCTGAAACAAAAAAAAAATTCCTCGCCTTTTTGAAAAACTAATCATTTTTAAAATAATTGGTATTAAATGACTTAAATACTGTATGCTTAGAATATGACAAATTGGAGAATATAGATCTAACTAAAATTATGGATAAATTTGCCACAAATATGCCATAAAAATTATAAAGTAAAATACACAGATTTCTTTCAGTCAAGTAAATAATTGTAAAAGCGTTAAATAAAATGCAGTTTTTGTATGCATACTTATAATATTTTATCTATTATGTCATCTAAATATATAAAATTTATGCACTTGAAGGATATATTTCTTGCACTGTAAATAAAAATGAATATTTTTCGAACAATTAAATAAATAATTTTTTACATGTTAATGTAATATAAATTGTATACATTTAAAGAAACAGATAGATAGATATTATTGCATTAATTTAAATATTAACAATATTATTGATTTTTTGTATGAAATTAATTAACAATATTTTTGCATTTCTGTAATGTACCCGGTAAAATTAATCGTGTTTGCAACCAGGGATGGCAGAAATTGTCTCACAAAACCATATGTTGAAAAGGTGTTAATTTCCAAAAATTTGAGGCTCTTATCAGAGACGAGAGGATTTTTTGTCTCTTATTTTTTGCTTTCCTAAAATTTTATTTGATAACATGAGATTAAGAACACAAAGTTTTGTGTATCCGCGTCCCTTTTTACAATTAAATATGACCAGGCGGCTAAAATATTATATTATTTAATTGACGCAATTTATCGTTGCTAAGTCACTAATGATGACTGGAGACTAAAAATCCTATCCATGCGCCACATACCCTCGTTACATCACTAAACGGGATACATTATTATGCTTCTAGTAACTCAACAAAAAGAAACAAAATAATAACAATATTGAACTGTCATCATACCTACATATAGCAAGATCACACCAATTTTAAATTGTTTGATTGTGAATGCGAAAAATTATTCAAAATTCAGAAATGCTTTGGAATTTTTAATATTTTTCCCTAATCAAGCACAAAATTAATCAGCTCTTATGGAAAAAATAAAGTAATTTTCAGTCAATATGGCACCTGTCGACAAGCTATCATTTGGGTTTCAATTGTCGCCAAATGTTAATAAAATGTATTAACCAAATGTAGTGGTCAGATATTGGCGCCAGACCTTAACGCCTTAGATCTGTGGCCGTATAAACAGGAAAGCTCAGGCAATATATATGTATATTTTTTATTCTGCTTACGTTTGTCTATCGGTCAAAAAGTCCTCCGAAATAGTTCACAGTAATGACAAAAAAAATTTGAGCAGAACTTATTTAAACTGGAGTTCATTCCTAGATTAATTGAGCTTTTTCAATTTCCAAAATCATTTACGCCTTAAGACATTTAATTGAATAATAAGAGCTAAATCAAACTTGCCACTTCTTTTCAGAGTTTCTCTTCAGTCAGTCTTCAGTGTTTCTTTCCAATAACTTCTGAAATAATTATCACAGCAAGTGATTTTTATACTGCTTTAAAATGCAAACAATGATATTCATTTTTTAAAGTTTTTAAATAATATTAAACAGTGATAAGGTCATTCAAAATTGAAATTTTATATTTCGACCGAAGATTCAAAGGTAAGTAGCGAAGAAATGAATATTTTTCGGACAAGGCATAAAACTTTTGTTGTCTTTTCCTATCATCAAAATAAAAATTAGGATATTAGCAAACTTCTGTTGTCATCATAATAATGTTGGGAGGAAAAAATGAGAAGTCAATTGTATGGAGATCAATGATCTTTAAGGATATGATCAAAATACTATGACGAAACAGTAGAAACAGATTTAACTGCTGGACAAAGGGTCAGACAACACTGAAGAGATCGATCGAAAATTAACAAAACCTATGACATTGAAAAGTTCATTTACTAATTTTAAAACAGGTTTCTTTGCAAAAAATCAATTTTTAACTAAAATGCCTAATGTTTTTGTTATTCAGTACTTTAAATTTCTGAACAGTTTTCTCTTTAAAATCATTTAAATTTTATTTCTAAATTAAATTGTTAAATTTATTATTAAATCAAATTGTTAAGAAGTAATATTCATTTTTATATTTGGGTAACTTCTGTTTTAAGCTATTTTATACCTTTAAATACTGTTTCCTCAAACTGAAATTTTTTTTAATCAAAAGCATCAGAAATTGTACACAAATACACATTTTTTTATTTAAATTTGTTAAGCAATTTCTAAATTGCTAACCATTTATATTTTGCAATGCTTGAATTTGAGAGTAAAGCATCTGCTCATTAAAAATATTTTGCTATGTTTTTTAATGCAGATGCTTTAAAAGTATTTTATAGTTTTTTAATGCTTTTATGATGCGAAAATTTTCATGCTTGTTTCTTCGATAAGGAAATATTTAATATAGTTTTTAATTTATCAGCTACATTCTGAACAAATCATTTTATAAATTTCTAAATTAGAAAGCTTTTTCTTTTAAACCTTTTGTTAACACCCTCCCCCACCAAAAGCATTCTTTCATTCCTATGAAATAAAAATAAATCAGATAAAGCAGTTTTATCTGATGTATTTTTATTTCATAGTGATTTTTCAATTCATTTAATACAAAAAGTTAAAAAAATAAGCAATTTTTATAATTCTTAAATTTTTTTTCTTCAACGTAATCGCATCAATTATGTACCTATGTTAAAAAGTAAGGAACGAAATCACGTTTATATCGAGGAATGATGGTTATATTAGATAGCATACAGGTAGCCCCAAAAAGTGAATTAAGCATTTTTGTTCCCACTTGCAAGTTTTCATTATATGAGATAGTTAGTTCAATGAATATTCTTTAAAAGCTGTGTAAACTACAGTTTTCTACAGTTCGTTCTACTACAGTTTGTTTTTTTAATTTAGAGGGATTTATAAAAACTGTAGATTGAAACATTTATTCAAAAAATGTAATTTAATCAGTAGTGGAAAAAAATTGTTATACTGCAAATATTTGTCTAGAAATCCATCTTTAGACATCATGATTGGAAAGAAATATGTTAATCACACATACTGTTATTCATTTCAAAGGATCGGTACTTGCAACTTCAATTCAATAAAGAAGGGGAGAAAAAGCATTGTTATAACAATGCAACTTCGCATGATTATGAAAGATTTTCATTTTGTGTCAGTTTTGCAAATAATTCAGTTTATATATAATTTGGAAATGTTTTTTTAAAAAATTAATAAGAGTTAATATATGCATTATTACAAGGGGTACTTGTACAAGTTTAAATGAAAAGGTACAAAACGTCGTAACAAAGTAACCGTTAACCTATTTGCCTATGCCTCTATGGGAGAATGTAGCGAGACATCTAGCGATTGGAGGCTCTTTAGATAGGGGCATATGCGGGCGCCCACATGCGCAGGAAAAAACAGAGGCTCTTATAATGAGCGCAGTCCAATTGACGTGGCACTCGATTCCTCATGCACAGAAGAAACATTAACTCCGATGTGTAGTGTGAGACACTCCGAAGACTACGGAGGTCCATCAAGAAGAAAGGACCGGGGCTACTCACGGAGGATGTGGTTCTGCTCTATGATAACGCGCGTCAACACGTCTCCAGGGTCACACACGCGGAACTGGTAAAGTTCAAGAGGGTGCAACTCGACCATCCACCCTACAGCCCGGACATATCGCCCTTCGAGTTTCATGTGTTTGGCCCACTGACAAAACATCTGAAAGGGAAGCGTTTCAACTCTGATGGCGAACTCAAGGACGTTGTGTAGGACTCATCACGGTCACAGGAATTCTGGGAACAAGGAATCGTTCGGCTTGTAAATCAATGGGATTGTTGTGCTCAGGCCTATGGTGCATACTTTGATTAAGTCTTCATTTTATACCCACAGTGTCTTTTCGCACCTATTCATTTGAACACCCCTTGTACTTTCTGATTCAGCAATTTTTAAAGCATATCATGATATGTTATCCTTCCTGAAATGCAGTGCACGAGACTCTAGAACACTAGTCTGAGATGAGAAATTGATTTAAATCAATAATTTTAGCTTTTTAATATTTATTTAATATTTGTAGATAGATGTTTGTATAGATGAATGTCAGGAAGACATTTTCCTAATTTGCACTTTTACACTATGGATATACATATAAAAATTTAATTAATAAAAATTTAAAAATTTTTTGTTTTGGTTTGTTTGCTTCAAAGTAAGGAAAAGGATAAAATCAAATTTGGGAAAATGTTTTGTAGACAGCTGCCCATATATATTTTAGCGCTGGTGTGGTTTCAAAAATAAAATTTCTAATGTCTTCAAGTTCCCTTATTGAAAATTGAAAATTATGTCGCCATATTCGATATCATTTTTTCGTTTCTCAGACAGTTTTATATACAGATACAAAATCTTTTGTAATAGTATTTAGCATTGATAAATGATACAATGCTTAATTAATTATGAGGATGCATTAATTAATTATAAGAATAAATGATGCAGTGAAAACTGGTAGAAATAATCATTGCCATTTGCCCTAAATGGTGAAAGACTGAACAAAATGGTCAACTCCCTTCAAAAACATTCGTAATTTAAACTTATTGTCAAAGTGGGTATTTTAATTATTCTAAGCAAATTAATCAGAAATAATCACAATTATTTTTTTCTGACGTTCTCTATTTTTTTACTTGTACCTTTCTGTAGTATTTTTCACATTTAAAGTTAACTTTTATAAATTTTTATAATTAAAAGTCTGTTAGGTAGCGGTCATATAAAATTAATATTAAATATCCGTTATTTATAACTTCAGCAAATTAAATAGATTTTTTTCTTAACTAAGCGTTTTTTACTATAAAAAGAAGGAATATATAGTAGAAAGCTAAAGATGGCTGATTAATATTTTTTTAAATCGAAATTTTCTATTCTGCAACATAACAGCAATAAAAAAAATTATTTATCACAATAATATTAACTTTTTTTTTTTACTTAAGAACGCACCAGAAAATTTTTATTTATTATGCAGCACAAAATCGATTCTGCGAACCAAAATAATATCCATGTTGACAACTTGCACTTAAGGTTTACTTTCTCTTCTGAAGTAGGTAAGAATACATTCAGAAATAAATTTAAGATCATCTTGTTAGAAAATGAAATTTAAATTGCTGTATTTAAGAAAATATATTGCTTAAATTTTTTTATTATCCTGTTTTCAACCTCTGTCCTTGTAAGGTGAAACAAAATTGCATTTTACAGAGTTTTGGCTGGATTCATGGAATTTTGCATTTGATCATCAAATAAAATTAAATTTAAATTAAAAATTTTTAAATAAGAAACTATGAGTAAAATTGAATTTATTTGATTGCAATAAAGGATGTATTCTCGTTCTTAAGAAATTTGGTGAGGATTTAAAAATGGCGAGGAAAAGATGGATATTTTAGACAGCTTTAAAGGTGTTGTAATGAAACTATGACTGTCCTGGATAAATATGTTGTGAACATACTAAAGCTAAGGAAGATTTTACTATTTATTTCAAAAAGAGGGTTTTTTTTTTTTTTTACTCTAGATGTGGATTCTTGCCCTTGAAATGAAAATGAATTTCAGATATCGTCAATATTTTTTTCCTTCGAAGTAAATTTTAAATATATTTGTCTTATGAATAGTTATTGTGCAAATAAAATATAAATATCCAGAACAAAAATAATTTCAACGTACTGAAAACTGAGTTTCTTGGCTTATTGCTACAGTAAAAAATATTTATGGGAAGAAAACGAAATGTTTAAAAATGATGTAAATTAGAATAAGTGGCGGTTTATGTTTTCGTGATCCTAAACAATGAGCACTATGATTATCATTATGATTTTCACATTTCAACATAATTTAACATACTTAGTTTAGGTTAATTTTTTTTGTTTCACTCACTTCATGACAACGAATCTGTTTCTCTTTATCTATTATAATTTCTGACTCCTCAGCATTTACTTTTGCACAAATACTTGATAAAGTAGTTTTAATATCAGATATATGTAAAAGCCGTTTGTAACGCTGGGAAGAGTCTAAAAATGTACCCGACAATGCTAAATTTCAAATTCTGTTTTGGCGTCTTGCAATTCTTGCAGTTCTTTTTTATGTGTGCAAATAAAGCTAAGCATGAATAAAAATTAGTTACAAAATCGTTTTTTATGCTGGATTGATGAAAAGTTCAGTTAAATAATGTCTGTAATTATTTTACTATGATTCATTATATTCTATTTTTACGGGGTAGTTGAAAATATTTCTACTGTTTTTTACGAGAATTTTTTAAATTTTATATTTAACAATGTATTTTTTTCCTGCTTGTAAATCACTATTGGTTTCGATCGAATTTCCAAGATAAATTTTGAATTGACTATTCGTGAAGTTTTGTAGTACTTAGAATTCTGGGACTTTATTGTTTATTTATAATATATATACTTACATCTAAAGTCTGCCACAAATAAAAATTTTATTTCTTAAGCACGCTTCAAATGGCATAAAATTTTCTATTACAGCTTTCGTTAGTTAATCTGGTACAATCATATCCGAGATATCGTTCCAAGATATCGTGAAAAGGATAGCAACCCGTCTTGACTGGTATATCATCTAGTTATCATAATATTTTATAATTTATAGAATTTATATTTTTTTGCATATTTATTTGTGACAAAACCAAAAAGTTTTTAATCGATCGAAAGTTTCCTAGACCCCCACCCCACCCTCCCTCTGGGCTAAGCAGCACAAGGCAGCATTCTAATCTATCTGATTGGAAATATTGCCAATGTTTAGAATGGCATTTCGCATGGAAATATCAAAAGACAGCAAGGGTCAATTTTTATTTCAGAAATATAAAAAAATTACTGAATAGAATTTTAATATTCGAATTTGAAACTCGAATTAAGTATCAACATATTTATAACCAGTGGGAAAATATCATAGATACTGTTAAAATGACGCGATATCTTTTTCTTGGAATTAGCTGTGGACGTCATGAATTGGGTTATGATCAGATGATCAAAGGTCCTCTATTACTCTAAACATCAGCTTCAAATATAAGAAACCGGGTGTGTGCTTTATACTAGCACTCATTTTAGTGATTTATTTGGCGATATTTTTAAAGAATAATTTATTTAATTTTGATTTTTAAAGAGTAATTTATTTAATTTACATCTTTCAAAAATATAACGCTGTTTTTCCTTTAAACCAATCGTTTTCTATAGAAATATAGGAGAACAGAGTATGCCTTTCTACATAAAGAGAAAAAAAATGACTTCGAATACAACATTTCAACTCAGTCTCGAATTTTTCTACTGCTTATGAGCAATAATAAGGCACATTCTTTTTTACCACGCGATTTGAAGGTGAGAAGATACTGTAGAGAAGTGCAGTTTTATGGATATTAGAAGCAGTTTTTAACTCCAAAACGCAATTTATCACCAAAAAAATTTTTTTAGTTGAAAATTTTTAAAAAATGGATAATTAACTGCAAATAAAACTCAGTTAAAATTTCTGAATTATAAACTTTTTTTTCTTTTGGCTAAAGAAGAAATAATTTCCTTATACTTGCATTTATGCACTTTTTTCATTTCATGATTTGCATTGTTCAATCGAATTTTTCTTAATTTTTTTAAGGCGTCAAAAGGAAAAGTAATTGAACAAATGTTTATTTCGGAGATAAAATTTTCATTAAAAATTGCTCATTAAAAATCATTTACTAATTCTTTATTAAAAACTTATCCACATCCAATTCAGAATCCATTTATCATATTTATTTAATTCTTTATTAAATCATGCAATTTTTGAAGAAGCAAAACTTAAATCATGCAAAAATGCATCATTGCTTGTATAGTATATGGCATTGCCGTAATTGCAATCGATGAGCCATCATTGGCCTCAAAACAGCGTGAAGCGGTCTGAGTCTATTTAGAATAAAAGTATGTTATCCCCACAGATTCGACAGGCCTTCATTGGAATAGAGATTCAAGCTTTCTCCTTCAAATAGAAAACTCGGCATATTCCTTGGGATTTTGAGCTCTGGCCGCAAATATGGAGTAAGTACTCTAGAAAATAGAAAAAGAAATAATTATATAAAATATTAATTTTTAATACAAGGAAGGAAAATATACCACATTTTTTTTCTTGTTTAAATAGAAATAAATCTAAAAGAAAAACCAAAATATTTTTGTTTCAAATATTGCAAATTTTTCTATTACTAATAAAATATAAGCCTTAATGTAATTTAATTTAATGTTAGGGAATCAGAATTAGGTTGGATAATGCATCTTCTCTTTAATAGACCTTAAAAAAACTCAAATTTTTACAATTATTTTAAGCTTTCAGAAACTACTTTCAGATTCAGCTGGAGTTTTAGGAAGGAATACGAATATAAATGTGGATAGATTTCATGATATTGGTGTGAAACCTTATTAAATTGCAATTGATTGACCGCAACGCCGTTATTGGTAATTCTGAAATCGCCACGAGGCTATTCGGGCAGGTTTAAAAGAAAATGGACCTTCTTTTAGATACATTAGCATTGAAATATGTCTTTAAATATCGAAACTCAATTGGAATTATTGCTATCTTCAGTGCAAAAATACGTCTTAAGCTCCCGAAGTCCGATGTTCGTGATCTGCTCGTAATATACTGTGTTTGATCTTACTGAGCTGCATCTGGTTTGATCGAGCATAGGACCGTTATTGACGATGTTGAAATTGCCATTTAGCTATTCGACTAAAGTTTATTTATTTATTTATTCATTTTGAGTAACAATACTGCTAAAATACAAATTAAGTTCTCAAGTTCAATCTTAATTATTGCTATCTTTAGTGCTAAAATGCATCATAACTTCTTGAAGTCCGATATTAAGGATCTAATATGCGATGTGGGACATTAAGTTACACCTGACTGACCTATTATAATGCCGTCATTGGCAAAGCTGAAATTGCAACTAGGCTATTCGGAAAAGATTTAATAGAATATAATCTAGTTTTAATTATATGAATGCTAATATATGCCTTAAGTTCTCGAAGTTCAATCTTATTTATTGCTCTTTTTAGTGTTAAAATGCGTCATAAGTTCTTGAAGTCCTATATCCCCGATCTAATATGCGATGTGAGACATTAAATTTTACCTGGTTCACCTTGTGTAATACCGTTTTCGGCGAAGGTGAAATTGCAACTAGGCTATACGAAAAGTACTTAAAAGAATATTAGTAATTTTTGTATTATATTAGTACTAAAATATGATTTGAATTTTCGAGGCTCAATGTTAATTATTGCTATCATTAGTACTAAATTGCATTTCAAGCTTTCGTAGCTCAATATTAATCCAGTCTATCAAGAATACTAAAATATGCTTAAATTTCTCGAAATTTTATGTTAATTACTGCTATTATTAAAATAAAATTACGCTTTAATCCCGAGACTCAATGATAATTTTCGACGATACGGCAATCACACATTAATTAAAATTTATTTTCAAGCATATTTTTAGATTAATTTTCCTATTATTCTTTATTTGAAAGAATAGTCAACTTGATTTTCATTTTCTTCGAAAGATATGGTCAACATTGATATAAGCAAAAACTACGCGCATCCGCGTACACAAAGTTATTAATCTCCCAGAAGGGAATATTCATTTCTCTTGCGGTTTCTGGAGGATGAATTAGCTCCATTCGGAGCGCATAAATCACTCAGCTCATAAAAGCGAAGCGAGTGTATCAAACGAAGCACTCTCAGCGCGTCAATCAACGGGGCCCTGCCCCGACACTGACAGCCAGAAATTAAAATACAGGCAAGTCTTTTCCATTTTACTACCCGAGGCAAAGAGCATTAAATATAACGAGTCCGGCAACGCACCAAGGCGTCAAAAAGAAGAAAAAATCACCAAAAAAAAGCGCCTTCTTTTATTTTGTTCAAGTCTTGGCTTATGAAATAGCGCTATTCTCCTTTCCAAAGCGGTTATGCTAAATGAACTAATCGTGTTTGTTTATGATGCGCACCGTGGTGCTATCTGAGCGGCTATCGGAGCTAATGTAAACATTTATACGGCAAGACAAGGGAGGGACTGTTTTGGCGATTGCCACCGTTTTTAAAACGGCAGACAGGGAAGGGGATAGATCTAGAAAAAGAACAGCGTCCCCGTAAAACCTTTTCTTGTCTAAAGCACAGATTACGGGCTCCTGACGGTCTCTGAAATGGGGCGTATAACTTTTTTTTTCTTTCCTCTTTTTGCTGGAGACCGGGTGGGTCTTTAACAATGGCGGCTGTCGCACTCCGCTTGCCGATAAGCAGGCGACTCTGACTTGGCGAGATTTGGACGGAGGTTCTTTGATGAAAATGCGCCAATTGTGATTCAAAAATGCCCTGTAAATATACAATCCCGATACCTGTACATCGAGAATAATTAACTAATCATTTCGAGAGGTAATTTTATATTTTTAATTTTTAAGTTATTGGTGGAGTTACTTAAATCAACAATTCTCATCCTTTTAAAAACTAAACTAGTTTTTTTTTTTTTTTTTTTTTTTTTTTACGCAAGGCCATTAAGATGACTATATTTGTTCCAACTATACCATCTGTAACAGATCTGACAGTTTTTAATTAAAATTATGTGAAATTGAAATCTCTTAATCGGACTCAAATTTAAAAATGAAGAAGTAGGGAATTTATACAGACCCATTTTCTCTTTTGAATTTCGTTTATCCTGAATTCTAAAATTTCAAATAGTTGATATAAGAAAACTTTTCCGGGTTTTTTTTTGTATACATTTTCTTCTTTTTTTTCATACATTTTCCTATTCAGCCCCCCCCCCTCGAGATTATTTTTTATGTTATCATCTTTTTTGCTGTTTCTCGCCTATTGTCATATTTGAATATCCAACACACATTAAACAACATAAACATAAATAAAGTTCTTTTCTCCCTCCAAATTTCATCCATAAAAAAATTTATAATGACCTGCAATTTACATACTACAAAAACTGAATGTTTTTAATTTAGAAATGGAGAATATTAAATATGAAGATATGAAATCAAGTATGTACTGTTTATTTAATTTCCTTTTTTTGCTTTATTACAAAACAAAAACAGCACTTTTAGTTTTGCACAGCAGAAAAACTTTCTAAAAATGTTTAGAAAGTTTTGAATTTCTTTTTATAATCCTCTGACCATCTTAATTTTAGGTTATTTGGAAGAAAAATGTTAAGAAATCTTCATATTAAGCAATACAATATACATATGCGTTTTTTACTTACCATAAAAATAATTTCTTTATTTTCAGGTTTAATAAGATGAAAAGTGGGTGAGCATTTAATTCACTAATATTTAAATGCATTGATTTAATTATAATATCATAAGGGAGCTTGATGCCAAAATCAAATAGTATTAAAAAAACAAAAAAATTATAAATGAATATTTTTGGATACATATCTATTGTACTCCATAACGTGTCAAAGTTACTACAACCATGACTACTTACAAATAACTTATTGCTCTTTCATTTTCGTATACTTTGTTTTCCTTGTTTATAAGAAGTTACCTGCTTTTAATTTTTTTTTTTTTTTTTTTTTTTTGTAATTGATTCATATTTTTAAATCGGTGACAATTTCGACTCGATGTCAATGACATAATGAAGGCATCGAAATTTTATCACATTTTTTTTCAGTGGCTACTTTCAATTTAATTTTAAAACTTTAAATTTTGTATCATAAACTTTATTTTTAATAAAAAAAACCTACCAGAAAAAGCACAATCATGTAAATTTCATAGCTAAATTAATAATCTTTGAAATTCCTTGTCTTTTTGTCATTTCGCCAAGTTACACTCCCAAATTTAATTTTTCTAAAGAATACTCTTCATTTAAACTGCTTACTAATGTTAGTACACAGCTTTTCCATCTAAATCTCTACAATACATTGTGGAATACTATACTTTGAAATTAAAAGATCTTGGGCAAACGATGCACTTAGATTAAACAGACATATTTTCTTTCGTGTCTGCTTCTCTCGATGATCTTGATCTTTAAGAATGTTGTTTCCGCACATATTGAACAGCACAATTTATGTTACTTCAAACATGTCTCTGATTCATTTTATGGAAAATCTACTACTCGGATCCATACGAAATGCACTTGTACTGTGTTTTCGCTTTTTCAGTAACACGTGAATTCAAACTTTCTTGTTTCAAAGCTTAATCAGAATTAGGTCATTATTTTCAATCCATAAATCTGCAAATAATAATAAGAAGAAGAAATAAGTAATTAGAATTCAGTTTGCAAGCTAATAAAGTGTTCTAAGAATATTTTTGACAATTTGTACATGTCTTTGTACTAACTATTATCATATATGTTTCCGAATGTTAATGAGTTAACAGAACATAACAATGAAGGGTAGATGGAGGATGGCTCATTACTCTACCTCGCTGATAGCGGAGTACCTGTGTAACCCGTTTTATGCATCTATTTTAATTGTAACGAAAGTATTCAATATTTATCTTGCTTTCACCTCACTTCTACAATTATTTTAAGAAGAAGTAAACTATACTGATATCTATATCTAAATCAATGTTTGAAGATATGATTTGATTTTTTTAAATTTTATTTTAATCATTTTAGCCTGAGAATCCTTTTATAAAGTTGAGAATGAACTGGAACCCCTCTCCCAATGAAAACGAAATTCATATTGTTCTGAAAGTTTCTAGTTACCATTCCATGTCTTAAAAGGTACTTGAAGGAAACGGCTAAAATTTTGAATATTGATGCGCCAACACTTCTCTTTCCATTGTCATCAATTTCGGGTGCGAAGTGCTTCGTAGTTCTTTAATAAACTCTCCCTGTTGAATATCAATCCACTAGTACAGAGATACTTTCACTTTTATCCTTTATTGATATATTTTCCCACATAATTTATAGAAGTTTTAAAGGAAGAATAAGAAATTCATGAAGTAGATAACCACTTGGAAACGGACATCATAAAACAGAAACTTTTGAATTAAAACTTAAGCATTTTCGGCCAGTTAATTAAAATGTGTCTGTGATGTGTTGAACTAAGTAAAGCAGACCATCAGATACAGAGATATAAAATTTGATATTAATAAACTTTGGAGGATGGGAATTTCAACATTATTTTCTTTTTGAAATTTTAATCAGAATGGTAATTAATCGAAAAATTAATCCAGTTTTGATATTTGTTCGAATTAATTTCCGAAAATGTTTTACTGTAAAAAAGATTTTTATACCATTTTTAAATTTAAAAAGTCATACCTTCAATAATAAAAAGTTAACTTGTAAGCAGTTTTTTTTAAAAATTCTTACAATCTATTGAAATGTTTCTTTTGTCATTTCAATAATACATTTGCACTGAATTTACAAATAAATAATTCACATTTTTACAATATATAGCCTTTTTGTAATAAAATAAATCCCTTTTTCACTGTTTTACTAACATTTAATCATGTGATTTTTTTTCCATTTTTGAAAGGAAAGAAGAAAGATACAGCATAATTATACGATTAATTAATATGAAGGATCAAAAATTTACATAAAAATATCTTCAAAGACGAAGTGTATAGAAGATAGATAATCAGACAGTTTATATTTTTGAAAGGCATTATGATGTCATAACTCGATTTCTTTGAAAATGCTTATTTACTCACTGAAAAGAACGGAATAAAACGTTTGAAAAAACATTCCTTAACGTCAATCAAAATTTGGTGTTCAGTGTTACTTTGTTCAGGATATCATGAACATCTAAGTTATCCACAATAGATTTAATTGAAATCAAGTTCTGCCAATATTTCCATTCAACCAGTTGGTTGCCAAAAATAAATACTAAGCAAATATTTTTAAAAAAATGTAAAATATGAATATCATATATTGGATAAGGGGTCAAAATGGCACTGCCAACAAACTTGAATAAAGTTCCGTTGAAATAGAGAATTATTAAAAACTGGTTGAACGAAAATCGTTGTTCTTTTTTATTACCTAGAAGAGAAAAAAATAAATATTAAATAGAAAAATGTGTTCCAAAATTTGAAATTTCTGGTACAAAAATTTAATTACTTAAGTTGCAGTTATTGCTCAATAAATACTGTAGTAAGAACAATACCTTCAGAAGTGAAGCCTTTTAAATGCAGGAACAATTAAAGGGATATTTTACAAAGAAGTATAATATTTTTCAATTAGAATATTTTGTTACAGATCTTTCGATCTTCAAGAGTTTGAATAATTGTTTATAGCATCAACAGAAAATTAGCTTTAACAAGAAAGTTTTAAAAGTTTTAACAAGCGCAAATCCAGAATTACAGGAGTATGGCAGAATAAGTAATCTAATAGGAAAAAGCTTTTAAAGTTTCATGAAAAAAACAGGGGGGGGGGAGTCCCCGTAATTTTCTCATCAACTCTCTCCCTATTCTTGCATCAAATTTTAGACCTTGGGCAAGATTGCAAACGCCTTCATTCAACGCAAATCATCGGGAGTGTCTTCTTTTTTGCTTATTAAAACAATCTGTTGTTTCCTTTCATTTTTTAAAAACAAATATTCATTCTTCCGCCAACAGAGAAAAGATTCTAATAAACCGAAACCACCTGAATCGTAATTATAGATTTAATCAGTACATGTAATATTTGATACAAATAGAGAGCTTCCGTTTCAAAATTGAATACCAAATTTCCTTCCTCTAGATCATTGCATTTTAGCGTTTTCGGTTTCATATATTCATTTTGAAAAAACAGGGAGTTAATCCATAGATGGATTTTATCCGATATTTGAAGCAAATCTAGGAATCTAATAATAAAATTAAAAGTTCATCAATAAATGGTCTCATCAATGCTTTTCTAGATGCATTGATGAGATAAAATTTTCACTTACACACAGGCAGGAGTATAGACGGATTTACGATGACGGATTTCTTTTGAAATATGGTATAGTTCTACAATTTCGGTGTATAGACTGCATATGAAATCCTATTCATGTAACTCCTTCTATTTCTGAATTATTGACAGACAAATAGTGGTGGATTTAGACATTGCACACTGTAAGATTTCTCTTTTATTATTGACTAATTTAATTTTACAGTTCTTCATACTTCCATCTCTATTCTATATGTTATATTAGTGTAGTTCCTTATTTCAATAATCTTGTGAAAATATATATTTAAATTGCATAAATAAATAATAAGTGCACAAAAAAAATGCTTAAAGCAATAAACTTGCTCACTGAAAATCAAAGTTAGCTGAGTGCGATGTACCTACTCTGTTATCACCTATATGCATCACAACGCTAATCCCTTTTTTTTTTATCATTTTGCCTCTAATAACTTGTCTGACAAAGAAATGGAATATATGCACTTATTTGAACTAAATAATCTTCTAATCGATTCTAATTGGCTGTGGCAGATTTCGATATCTTACTGCCCTAGATAATGCACATTGTGCGACTCCTCTTTTAATAAATAGTCGATTTAGTTTCACATTCCAAGACATTTTAAGAGTATATTGATACATTAATAATTCATTTTAAGTTGTTATTTATTTTAATAACTTTTAAAAATTAAAATTTTTATATTTCTTCACATTTTTACCTCTATGCTGTATTAGTGCAGTTCTTTATTTTAGTATTTTTGCGAAAATATACTTTAAATTTTTTTTTTATTGACGTCAAAAAAAAGTCTGAAGTAATAAACTTGGCCCAGTTTGCTCATTGAAACGAAACTTATCTGAGTACGATATACCAACTCTGTTATCACCTATATGCGTTACAATGCTAAATCCCTTTTTTATTATTTTGCCGCTTATAATTTGTCCGTTAAAAAAAAATGGAATGTGTGCGCCTATTTGAACTAAAATAATTTTCTTATCTATTCTAATTGTCTGTTTTAGATTTCAATACTTTACAGCCCTAGATAACGCAGGTTTGAGGCCCGTCTTTTAATAAAGTGGTCGATTTAGCTTCACATTTCAAAGTATTTTAACTTGATATTGACATATTAATAATTCCTTTTAAGTTATTATTTATTTTAAAAACCTCCTGAAAATGTAAATTTTTCTTTATTTTATTTATTCTGACGAGGGAATTCATATTTGCACACAATTCTGTTTGAGAGAATGTTTGGTGTTTCTAAATATTGTAATAACTAATTGAATGTGATGAAACAGATTTTATTTTGTGTTTTATTTCGTGGACTACTTAATTTAAGTATATAAAGCGCAGTTCAGCATTTAAACCATTTAATAAAGAAAGTATACTTTTAAATAGTTTTCCCAACTTATTTTCTTTATTAAATGATAGAAGCTATATGAATAAAGTATGAAGCTATTAAAAACCTATCAGCATACTTTAAATACTTTGATATAAGTGATTCAACAAATAAATCAGGATATTTGAAAGAATAAAATACTAAAATTATCCTAATATTCTATAACATTTTTTTTACAAATTTATTTATTTGGCAGTCAAATTAATAATTTTTTAGATCGTTATTCTGCAACTTCTTCCCCCTCCATTCTAGAGACCCTATATATTGCCTAGATGGAAATCTACTACTGCTTATTGGCTGAAGTTGACATTTACTATATTATTAGTGTCATCGTATGGGTGTTACATGCCCACCTGGCTTGAATACATTGCAAATAAAGTAACAAACATCTATCTAATGAAAGTCAAAATTACAGCTTGCTTTTTTCATTATATATATATATTTTTTTTATTATTCAATATGGAACCGATGTCAATTAAAATACTATATCGATTAATACAAATCGATCATCAATTATTCGAAACACCTATACATTGTCAATTTTCTCCTAGCTCCATAAACTTTGAGATTAACAGATTCGTTAATTTTTAATTACTACCCATCGATATTATGAAAATATTATCTTCATAATCAATAACTATCTAAATGAACCAAAAACAATTTGACAGGCTTCAAAGGGGGAAAAAATGAAGCTATCGAAAACGCTCTAGATATTGTGTTGTAGAACTCGTTAACGCGCTGCTAGAATAACTGGGAAGATGATTATCTAATGAACAGATCTATTTCTACAAGAGGAATGAAATCGAAAGTATCTGTCAGTATAACTGTTATATAAATAACACAAAAACTTTGGCCTTAGCAAATCAGTTCTGGGATCACTGCTTAAGAATAATTCGTCAGAAATACACCATCGAAACATATTAGATAAGAAAAATTCCCTTATGTAAGGTAACATAAACCCTTTTCATCCAATAAAAGTTAGTTGCTTATTTACATTTAGGAGGTTTCTCTAATGGAAATTCTAGATTAACAGATAAAATTAATTGAATATTAATTATAAAATGCTAATGTATTATTATAAAATAATAATATATTAATTATAAAATATTACTACTGAATTAATATTAGTATTAAAATATTAATTACAAAAAATGTTCATTTTAATCGTAATCCAAAAATTAATTTCTAAAGCATTAGAAACAGAGTGAACATCTAACCTGCTAAGAAAACTGCTTCAAACGAATGTGAAGAATTATATTTTAAATTGTTTCAGTCAATTTATGCAGTGCTGGGAAAAGAATCTAAATATGAATTTTCTTCCCACCTCCGATATCCTATCAGTCATATTTAATAAAATATCTTCAATGAAGTAATATTTTAAACAAAAAAAAATCCACTCTTCTATCAAAATTGATTAAATCACAAAGCCGTAAATGTCATTATTATAGACTATGGAAATGGACCTCGTTGATTGGTTGATTTTCTTTGAAACAGCTTTTGGTTTTGTAAAACCTCTTGTAAATTGTGATATTTAAACTTCATAACTCGGTCAGTTTAGGTTGTAAAGGATGGGATGCTTTTTCTGATGTTGTTTTTTAAATGTTAGCGCATTGAGAATTATTTCGTGAAGCAATATAAGCATATATATATATATAAAGTTAAAAGAAACTTTTTTTCAATTGGAATTACATATCCTTTTTAACGGTTTGTAAACTAGATATTGGGCCTACAGTAGAGCTGACGTCATTTATATCAAATAATATATAATTGAAAAGGCATAGAAAGAAATCTCTTTAACTCCATATCTAAAATGAAATTAAAACCTGAAATTCGACAGTAAAATAGAATCAGGGAAGGAAGTTGAAACCAAATTGCGAGACAGAAACCATTTTGATTTTTTTGTCACTTAAATGGCATCCGAACTTTTAAAGCAGTCACTTTCTTATTCTGCTTTATAACCCAGATTTCCGGGAAAATGTAGGAGAATTTTTGCATAACATGCGAGGCATAATAATATTATTATTCGATTTCATCCACATAGTTCTCATAATTGGTATAATTATCGTTTAGCCAAATCTTGATAAAATGGATGAAAACAGGAATTCACAGTAACATGAAAGTCTGTTGCTATTATTCGCATATTTATATTTTGACGAATTCTTCATAAAAATAATTTTAAAAATTTATTTTCAGTAGTATAATTTTTTAAAAATAAAATCAAAATGACGTTTTTACTCTAGTCAAAATAAGAATATTAATCTCATTTCTTTGAAAAATATTCCTACTATTTGAAAAATTATACAACACATTTGTGCTGTTAAGAAAGAAGATTTATCTTTTCCAAGGCAAACTTGAATTCTTTACTTTAAGGATACATTATATTTTAAAGTTATTTCACGTTCAACTACGCAAATTTCAAACAGACTCTTCGTTGTCATGCGAAACGCATAAATAAATTAAGTGAATAAACTTTACAGACATAAACAACTTAAATGTTTATTTACTAAAAGAAAGAAAGAAAAAAATACTCTTGAAAAGGATATAAACAGAAAAAAAAGCAATAATAAAATCTGCATATCACAGCGCTATTAATTAAAACTCCACCCTTTGAATTTATTACCCAGGAAAAAGTGCTTCTACATATTTGGCGATTTAATTGGCGCAGAAAGGGTCATCTCTTTTCCAGAACTAACTCTTTACAGGGCAGAATAAAAGTCGTCTGCTGACAAAAAGCAGCTGCCGTGTGGGGTTATCGTAGGTGGATGTGCAGTGGCAAAGGAATCCGTGTAGTAAGAGAAAAGAGCATTTTTCTTTTCATTCTTTTTCACGCATTTATTAAACGCTCCATAGAATTTCTGATTTATACAATGTAGTGTGAAGTTCGAAAAAGAAGTTGTAGTGCTGGCAAAATACATATTCAAGCCTTTATTAACTATTCGTTGTCCTGCAATGATAGGAGAATCTATGGATTCTTCAAATATAGAAAACTATCCATGAGAATTACAAATTAACCAATTTTCTACTACCGGCAATTTGGCAAAAATTTCATTTCAAATGACTGGTTAAATAAGGGAGATTCTTTAAATTGTGAACATAAAATAAAAATTTTCAGTAAAAAATTAATTTATTTGATTCTTATATATTCTTACACTTTTATATACTTACAATAGTATATAAAAAAATTTTAGGAACATAATAACAGAAAGAAAAAAAAATGTATAAAAATTGCAAGTAATATTTACATATAAATAATTACTAGTACCATTTTAATTGTAAATTATTTGTGTTTATTTCCTCGTTACATTTGCAGAATGAAAAAAAGAACCCAGTTCTTTAAAAAACTTTTTTATTTTTATTTATCAAGAATTATCATCTTGTTTAATGCTGCCACCATAATGATTACAGCAGAGCGAATAAATACAAAAAAGTGTACTACAATCATATGCATAATTTGCCAAATTACTAATAAGATCAGAGAATTACCGATAAAAGGCAGCTATTCTATTACAGTTTACTTCTTACATCAGTTCTGCTTACAAAATAATTTAACATTTTGCGCAACTTTTTTGTTGCTGTTGTTTTTCTTAAAAGGCTCCTAATTTAAATTTGTTTATTTATTATTGCAGTTATATTTGTTATTTGCAGTATGTTTTAGAAATTTGTGGCATATGAAGTAAGTTCCAATTTAAAAATAAGTTTTATAATGCCAAATTTGATTGCAAGAGAAACATGAAATCATGAACAATAAATTATAAATACATATACTTTTACGATTAACAACACGTTAACGCAAAATATAAGTATTATTTTTACAAAAAAAAAATCCTTCTTTAGTTACTATTCAAATACTTATTAATCAAAATTTATAATAATGAGAATTAAATTCAATAATATGAAACAATAGGCTAAGATAAAAAAAAAATTTCAGGTTTTTGTTGGGTTTTTTTAGGGAAATTATTGATAAAAATTACCTCTCCTTTTAAGCCGTTTTCAAAATAAATTATTCCATATTTTATATTCGAAAATTATTCTTAATAAAAGCGAATAGTAAGGAAACAAAAGTCCATTATACCAAAATCTAAAAATAAATGCTCACATTCCATAATTATCAATTGAAATAAGAATAAATTTCAGATGGTATTCAAAAGATTACTAACCTGCAAAGGAATTTCGGTAAGAGCTATGATGTTGATAAAAAACACGCAGTGCAGCAACCGATTTTCTTATTTCAACGATATCGATATCAATGATAAAATGTTGATGTTCAGCAAATATTTAGTACATATTCAGCATATTTATATGTGCTTACAAAAATTAGGTGATTGTAATTAAAAATTTTTAAAGAATTTTTTAAATATGTAAATAATACATGCATTAAACTTCGTAATCTTTGTACAGATTTTTTTTTCTTAAATGCCTACGAAATACTTACTGTTTTAAATGCTCTGTTTTACTACACAAACTTTCTAAATCCTCATGATAAAATTACACTTTCTTAAAAAACGAAAAAAAGATTATTTTTTCTGCTAAAATTTAAAAAGAAACAAAAACGGAAAGTTTTTTCGCTTTGATGAAAAGTTAAAAAAAAAAAAAAAAACATTGAATTTTAATAAATTTGAATATAAATTAATTTCTCAAAAAAGGTTATCAATCAAAAAAAGTGAAATCGAAAACATGCAAAGTCCCGTTTTTTAATATGCGTCTAATTGCAAAAGAAATATTAATAACAAATATAAATTGAACTAAAACATTGAAAAAAAACAGTCAAAAAGTATTTTAAAAATTGCATTTTTCATAATATTAAAATTTAACGGTAAAATGAATTAATTTTGGGCTTGGAAAAAAATATTCCTTTGAAAAACTAAAATTTATCAAAATTATCTCGATAACAGATTATCTTAATCAGATTTCATTTCGGAAAATTTTATCTCTAAATTATCAAATTTTTTTATGGAGAAATCGTTGAAAATTAGAATTGAACCATTAAACAAATAAAATGTTACAAAGGTCAGAAATTAAAATATTTTTGACTAATTTTCTTCAATTACTTCAATTTTCATGTTTGAATAAATTTTTCATATAAAATAAAATTTTATATAAAACAGAAATATCTTTTCATAAGATGGACTATTTGGAAATACTCTAGTCTTGCTTCATTTTAAAAGAACTGTCATAATCTAACGTCATTTTCTTATTACTTTATCCACTTACCACTATCTTGCTCATATTAACAGCTTTTGCAGCTGAATGAGTTTCTTCGATAAAACTGCTTTAACTTCATTTTCATCAGCTTTATAGCGCCGGAGAAAATTCTGTCTTCAACGCCACTGTGGAATGAAATAAAAAATAGCAGTTAAAATATACTACTCGGAGTTAGTAGTAGTAAAGAAGAAATAGCAGTTTAATATTTATGCAGCTTTTTGCTTTCTTATAATACAGAATATGCAAAGGAAAAGTATAATAATCGTCAAAAAATTCGGTCTCGAGATTTTGAAGAATCTTCAAGTTTCAGATGTTTCCAAGTTGAAAAATCACTTTTTGGAATGTCTAACGTGATAACTTTAAAACGAAAAGATCTGCAAGCATTAAATTCGATATGTGGCCTTCTCCTCAAAATATTGGAAATAAGTCAGTTCAGTTATCCATATCTGTGTGAACAAGATGGATGAAATGTATAGATTTATCATTAGGATTGCAAATCTTTCTTATATTTTGAATTCAATCTATCGAAGAGTAGATGGACTGTCGTTCTGTATATGACGTAGTGTAAGTGTTTGTGAGTGTAAACGTATTATTAATCGACAGCAGGCTCCACGACTAGGACCAATGAAATTAATTTGATTAGACATTTAATTTCACCAACAACAAATCTGTATTAAATTTTGTTCATGATAGGGAAAAAAGAAAAAAAAGCGAATATCTGTACTCAGTATTTTTTCTAAAACTAGGAAACAAATCAGGGATTGTTTTAATATACGACAGCCTTGAGGATAGCACTTCTACTGATTTTTAAAAATGATTTTTCAATTAAGAATTTTCATTTTACTTGCTGCATAAATAACCTTAAGCTAAAAATATCAAAATAACGGCACCTTTGAAAGTCTAAATATATATCCTGAATTTAGGCTTGGGAGATAAAGATATGCTATTGAGGTCATATTTTGACTCACTAATGTAGGAAAATCACTGCAGCATTCTGGAATTTTAAGATTGCTGTGAATATATTACTTATCAACATTAAAAAAGCTCGCCTCTCACCTGTTACTTAAGTTCTCTTTACATTTTATTCTATAGAAAGGTTTAAAGTCATTTCTTTATATTTTCTAAATTTATTTTATTGTTTTCATTACAAATTACGAAATGATAAAGCAACCTTTTGTTATTTTCATTAAAGACAACAAATGCAAACAAATGATAAGGTAACATTCTATCAAAAGTTTGAATTTGTATATTAAGAAATCTGTATTATATTCATGGTATTTAATCAGATCAGCAGTCATCTGGCATCACCACCATTCCTTCCAATTATTTTCAATAGTTTAATAATTGATAATAGTTAATTTACTTATAGTAGGAAAGTTAATATTTAATATAAATCATTCAGTTATTTCTAATTAACTAATTTTAATTAGTTCAAATTTTAAAACTTAATCTATTTTCCTTGAATTTCTTTCATTTGCTAATATGGAAGCATGCGTCACATGTTGGAGCCATATTAGCAAATTTGAGAGCCCTGGTTAAACATTAAATGAAAATAAAGTAAAAAGTTATGTCAACATAAAACTACTGTTACATTCCATAATGGAGCTGGAGGAAAAATTTTCTCTTGCAATATGAAGCTGAAGAAGAAAACGTTAAAGATTATCAAGGTGAAAATATCATTCTGCTTCAAAAAGACGTTAGCTTGCGCAAAATATATAAATAGTAAGAAAATAATTTTAGATCTTGACAATTCTTTTGATGTGAAGCAAGACAAAATATCGCTAGACAGTCCATATTTTTGAATATTTCTTTGGCTTCCCATCAGAATCTCATGTCGCCCTTGGTTCAATGAAAATATCAACTAATTGAACAATTGAAGAGAAAAATAAACTAGCAATTAAAAAATATCTATTTTCTGTGATTAATGCTATATAGTTTTTCCAAAAAGAAAATTAAAATAAAATCAGAATAATATTTTTTTAGGGCTGTTGGATCAACGACGCTCTTGCGTTACAATCCAATAAGGTTTGTCAGTGTAGGTTGACATAAGTTCTGACAAATTTTTTAATAAGACAGAAACTTAGATGCTTTAATTCCATATCTCACACAAAATGATGTGCCTTGCTGTTTTACTTAACCAAATTAATTAATTAATCAAATTAAATTTTTCAAATAAGCTAAATGAATCTCTTTTCTTAAGCCAATCTCAATTCTAAAAATATTTTAATATCCATGACTAAAAAAATTGCTTTTTAAAAGGTTAACTAAGTTAAGAGAGCCCTAACTTCAGAAAGATTTAAAAAAAAAGGTTTTATGTCTGTTTATTCCGATACAATATATTCCTGATAATCAGCATAAATGAGTGGCATGACAATTACAATTAATCCCCATAATATCTATAAAAAGAAAAGACGAATCAAAACGAAAATGCATTTGAAAATTTTTTAACTTAATTAAAAACAAATTTCTGTACTTGCAATTTGTTTCTTTGTTTTTTTTACAAAATCGAGGACGGCAAAAATCATTCAAAAAACAATCGACTCTTGTTTTTGTGTTTTGACACTTCTTTGTTTTTAATAAAAATAAAAAGTGATTACTATGTAGCTTCCAAAAAACGAATGCAATCCCTCAAAAAACCCTCATTATACATACTACACACATCATGAATCAGAAATGAGTTAAAAATTCCTGCATCACACGTATGTCACTGATTTTTTACAAATCACCAGACACCGTCACCGAATAAATGAATTAGATCGTTCATCCTCGGAGATCATGACTCGTCCTCTCTTACCGCAGCGATCATTTTTTCAATAAGAAATGCGGACACGGGACAGCTCCGAAAAGCGGGTTTCCGTCTCTATATCCGCCAGCCACTCTCTTACTCATATTATCGCTCAATAGATAAAAGACCGCTGAGGCTTTCAAGCGAAGTTTATTAGGTTACCAAATGGAAACTGAAAAAACGTGAGATACACGCATTGCCTTAATACACTTCCGTGGCGGTGTAATATTCATTAAAGCTTGTTTTTAGCTCTTCATTACGTTGATAACAGAGCTTTCAAACCAAGAAAGTTCTACCGCATTAGATTTGTTAATGTGCTACACTTTTAATCCAACCAACAGTGGAAATCCCGCTGTTATATTGTAGTGGCATTATTATTTAATTTTGTTATTTAGAGCTTTTGTTTATCAGAAATTTTTAATTAAGTCTTAATGCATTTTCGTGGCAGTGTAATCTTAATATAAAGTCATTGTGGTAATACATATATCAATGTTCTACAATTCCTACTAAAAGACTGGGTCAATTTCAACCAAACGTTGTTCGCTTAAGGAAACATTCAATTAATCAGTAATTAAACGAATTTTTGCCGTTTTCTTGTAATAATTTCGGAAAAAATTCCTTTAAAATTTAATACCGTCTTAAAATTCAAAATTTTAGCTTTTCAGCGTCTTTAAAAACTTCCATAAGCAATTTTTTATTATTATTTAAAGCAGCAGTTTTGCAATACAATAAATATCTGAACTATTATATTACTGCTTTAATTTTCATTTTCAAACAATAACAGGTAACTAGAAGTCCAAGAACAGTCAATCAAGTTGTGTGGTATAATAAAAGGATTGTGCATATAATAATAATAATTATTATATAAATTAGTTTTATATTAAGATGTTATGATTGAAAATATTTCAATTCCGAATAACTCCTTCTTAGCATTTCACTATGCTAATAGCAGAGCTTTCAAAATAGAAAAGATTAGATATAGTAAAGAGCAATACTTTTAATTCAATCAACATTCATTAAATTATTTAATAGAGCTTTTTTATTTATTTTGCTTTTATTTATTTGCTAATGAAAAAAATTGAGGAATTTTTTCGGACATCTTAGTACGAACGAAATAAAACAATAATATTATACTTATATGCAATACAAACATTCTCTTATATTGTTCGGAAATTTAGATTGCACAATGCAATAGACCTACTCAGAGTTAAGTTAGAATATAAATGAGAATAAAATGAAAAAAAAAAAGGTTTTATTTACCTTACCTGGGAAGGCTTTGTATTGAGCTTTTGCTTATTAAGTTCAATTTGAAAATAGTACTAAAAGCAACTTTCTTTCTATATATTTATCTTATAAAATATAATGAATGATATATCGGGCACCTATTCTACATGTGGCCCAATAATAATTTTAAGATACATAAAGCCATGTATTTCTTTTTGGAAGAAATGCTATAAAGACCATACGGAATTATATTTTGCGTAACTCAAAGCTTCTGAAAAATAACTGCCGAAAGTGTCCGCCTCATGAAGTTTTGAATATTATTATTTTGATTATAAACCATGTCAATTAAAATAGTAATATGTTCGATTCGAGGAAGATCCACCAATGAACGCACGGCGTTTTCTCGAGACGATTACTGGCTCTTTAAAATATTGAAATACAGAGTTTCATAACTAATTTTAGTCGCAGAAGTATAGAATATTTTTTTTAATTAGTGGATTTGAAATATTTTACTAAATATGATAAATGAGACAGGAGGAAAACATAAAAATTCAGATATTGTAAAATTTTCAAATAAATTTTATTGAATTATTGCAACTAAAAATATAATTCAATATATCATCAAGGGCAACTGAAAGCATGTGCTTTTTCATTTTGGTGTTGTTCTTTTCTAATAACTTTTACACCTAAAAATAAACGAAAAATGTTGTTGCCAGCATTAAAACATTTAAACAGATTGAATCATTGTGATTTGATTTTGATCCCACGAATTGTATTAGTTAAGATGATGTATTTTTATAATATTATTGATTTTCTGTAATAAGCGACGAGACATCGCGACATCATGTGCTGTGTTGGCTTATATTTATGTGTTTTGAGAATCCTTAGATGGAAGAAGTTTGGTCAGGAAAGCGGTGTCGATTCCGACTCCGTGGTGTTTGAGAAAGTGCCTGTGGAGTCTTAACTGATGAGATTTTGTCTTTGGCCAAAATTTTGAGTCTTGAGGGGGATAGCAACAACATCCATGAGCTGGTGAAAGAACATAGCCAGAGCTACCGAAGACCTCATGGAGCTGAATTCTATCTCACAGCTAAAAGAAACAGAGAACATTTGTTCAAGACAGGGAGAAATCATAAATTCAACATAGCAATAACCTTCTGTGAAATTAGGGGATGTTAAAATCATAAAAAATTATTGCAATGAGAAACATTGCCCTGAAAAAATTATAGCTCTGCGTCTTTCAAATTCATTTAACGATAATGCCGTAATGTAATGGCAAAAGTCTTGAGATAATTTTCTTGTAAAAAAAAACATGCATTACAAATAATAAATTACATTATTATTAATTTGTTTGAGTTCTTTATTTCCGAATGCTAAGCACTGTCTTATTTAACATAGATTCTATAAAAAAAATTGTTTCACATTACGAGTAAAATTTGAGAACGAATAATGCTTGTTAAGCGAGGTTCCACTGTATTTACTCTATAGGTATTAAAAAGAAATTTTTCTCTGTTTAATATGATTGCCTTACATTCTGACCTTCACAAAATTATTCTAGAAGTTTATTTGAAATATTTAGCCATATATTTCCTAGAAGTTCAAGAAACCTATCTAATGGTTAAGTCTCTCTCTGTCTCTTTACAGTTTGACATTAAGTGATTTCATAAAATATATTTATTTTATGCTTAAGTAAGATAGAATTTTATAATTTGCACATTTCTCCATTATAAAAAAATTAAGTTTTCATTATTATTATTTCAAAATCTTCCAGATTTCAGATTTTTGATACATCTCAAAATATTTGTCAAAAAAATTAAAATTAGAATCAGACCTTCCTGATTTCCATTAGGTATTTGCAAAGTGAATTCAATAATTTAGTATTTATTCAATCAGTGTGTCATATTTCAATTAATGTATTGAAATACTAAATCCTTTTCTCAACGCTACAAGCAATATCCAACACCCCTGGAGGTTTATATTAAGATATTAACCTGATTTTATCTAAAAAACAGAGAGCTCCCTCTAACTTTTAAGGTGATATGGAGGGACGGCAAAAAGCTAAAAGCCTACGCCTTCGTGGGTGGGGTGAGAAGCCTACAAAAAACATATGCGACAGGTTTTAACCCCTGCTTAACCCCCACACACGTAGACCGTCGTGTAAGTTAGACCCCCACTAATCACGATAAGGGATTGGGAAATTTATTTCCGCATTTTTAGAAGTTTGTTTTACGATTTGGCTTTAGATTGCACGAGATTTCTTGGAGTGAAAAGCTTATGTTGGCTGTTAGAAAGATAGCTACAATAGATGTTTGATGTATGAACTCAGGTAAAGAATGAAGTTGGGCATATATCTGATTTTTTATATACAGGCTACATTTTTTAAATATCTGCTTATACTGTTAAAATAATAAATTATATTAGTACGAAATAATACTAACTATTATTCATATTATCCACGGTAATTATTCATGATAAATTATTCAAAAGTCCGATCAGTATGAGATGAAATAATATTACATTTCTAATATTAAAGAACAGTTATGAAAACTTAATATATACATTATGGTTAATCACGATTATCATTAATATTGCAATAATGTTATTATTAATGAAAAGTGGTCAAAAATGATCTATCGATTTATATCAATGGCCGGTAATTAATGATACAAACTGCGATTATTATTAAAAGGATCTGGTTTATCTTATTGATAATAGCATGTATATTATGTCCAGTTAATCTTTGAAAATATAAAAATAAGCTTAAAAGATGATGAATTTATTAAAAATATCAACTTATCATTTTCAAGAAATTAAAAAAATTTCATAATTTAAATATTGTCACGTAGATACTACTAAGATCACTAAAGTATCTACGTGACAATAAACTAGTTTTGCTATACACGAGTATATAACAAAGGGTAAAATAAACTTTAAATTTATCAACATTATTATTGTTATGATGTTATTACTAATAATATTGATAAGAACGATCAATTGTTTCAGATCAGTGGCTGGTCATTAATGACACAAACTGCGATCATTATTAAAAAGATCGGATTAATTGCATTGATAATAGAAGGTATAGTATATCCAGTTAGCTCTTGGAAATACAAAAAAAGATGATGAATTTATTTAAAATTCCTTCATATCTTTATACGTTTTTTTTCCTGGAATTAAAAAAAAATTAGTTTTTAACTTTGAATAGAATGACACCAGATTATAGTGAAGGGTGAAATAAGTTTCAAGCTGATCTTTGGAGTGTAAGATTCACCGATAAGTTAATTGCTAAACTAAATAATGTAAATTTTAGAATGCACACAAAAAAAGGAAAAATGAAAAATTAATATTTCATACGTTATGGCATATGATGCAACGGCAATCGTTATCTCAGTAAAAGAAAGAAGAATTAAAGAATTGTTGTTCCCGGAAGCGAAAATTACAGGGTCTATCGAAAAAAATAAAATGTATTTAAATTATGACCGATACCTAAGTTATACTACAAATAACAAGTAAAGATTTCCTAAATGTACGTCTTGAACTGAATAAGGAACTTGAAAGATTAGATGCAGATTTATAGAAAGAGTGATTACCATGGTCTGACAGAAAGGAGAGACTACTACAGAAGTTCAGAATGAGGAGAGCCATTTTGTACCTGACTACAATACCAGTGTTATTATCGCTGAGATTCAATCATTCAATTACCGTGGTGTGGCATGATGTTAAGAGTTACCACCAAGACAAAATATTAGTGCATTAATTTCACTTAAAAAATATTAGAAGAAAGCCGCTTTCCCTCATGTGTCAGATATCTTAGTTTCGCCACATTTAACAAATAGAAGGAGAAATTGCTACCTTGGATTCGAACTGATTAATTACATAAAGCTAGCTACAACATGCATTTTTCCTCTCAAAATTATTTAAGAAGGTATGCTTTCTTTACATTACTACTTGATTCTCTGAGAGAATACCTCACATTTGGAAATAAGAAGTCGCCTGATAAGTAAAAAGGGTTCTCACTTCCTTTGAGGATACCATAAAAAGGGTATTGTTACGTTAGTCACATTTCTGATGACGGAGAAGATTATGTAGGAGAAGCTGGTGCTGATTCCCTGATGGCCATTTTGTGACTGACTACAACTCCCAATTCACTCACTTGCTTGTCCAAATACATAAGAAAGATGGGATTTATTTTTTATGTTTTATGATTATAGATCTTCCAAAGCTTCAGCTTTCTTTCAAAATGGAATAAATATTAAATAAATGAAGATTTAGTAATTTTTTTTTTTTTTTTTTGCTTTGTAAATTTTTGACTAAAGTAATTACGAACATTATGGGTTCAATAATGTCAAATAAAAAATTATATTTAAAATAGTTATGTTAATACTAATGATCTAATGATTTTTTTAATTTGAATATTTCCATCTTTAATTATGTTTTCTAATGTTGAAGAATGCAAAAATAAGAGAGTCTCTCGAAAGTTTTCTCTTTCCATATCAAAAGATAACAAAGCAGAATCGGAAAGAGCAAATGCTACGGGCATCAAATGGCATCGTCGTGGGTAAGAAATACCGGTGAGTTCAAATTTCATTTTTTAAAGACAAACACGACGCAAAAAACAAAATAATATGAAGCACCATAGAATCGTTTGATAAACCACTGATGAAGTCGACTGGGCAGTCAATTATGCCATGAGATAATCCTAAGCGATCGGCTAGAGGATGCCAGAATTTGTGGAGAGCTTTCCCAAGAGACAATCTGTCATTCTTCAGAATTTTAGAGAAAAAATCATTAAAGCATAATGATTCACAAAATATTGGATAAATAAATATTTGCACGCAACAGCAAAAAAAGTTTCCTAAGTTTCCAAAAGCAATTTGACAATTAGGGTCCTTTATACAGACTAATATAAATTTTTTAAAATGTTTCAGGTTTATTTATCAACTTACAATATAAGCCTCAGTAAACACTTCAAAAGAATTTATTATCAATATTAATAAAAATACATTTTCCGAAAAGTGTCCTGCAATAATAAGAATGAAACAAAAGATTGGAACTGTTCTTGATGTCGATACATTAAATTAAATATTATTAAGTGGAAAATCAATTTATCATAATAAATGCTAATTAGAAAAATATATCCAACTTTGACTTGAAATGATACTATTGAGTATGTTAATAAAGAAAGAATAGTAGAAACCGGAAATAAGAAATAAAGATTCTGTAAGCTACTAAAAAAATTATATACGAAGATTAATTTAATAAAATATGTGAATTTTTTTCTTTGCCTACATATCCATTGTCCTTCCGTTGTTCCTCTGGTCCTAACAACGGGAAAAAAGGATGGTAGCAAAATTTTATTATTCTCTGAGAGCCACTTACTCTCGTTATGCTACTTTCGCCATTTCAATATCCATAAAATATTTGAAAACAGGGATTCAGAAACATTAGTGAACTTAAAATAGAATAAATAGCAAGACTGAACACTTTTCGTGCCTTGGAAGACTATTATATAAAGTCATTGCCCTTTCTGACATCCATATAGAATTCCTCTTGCAAAAATTCAGAAGGGTTTACATTAACTCGATCCTATTCCCCTTTTGTCCCTCTCGACATTCCGAAATTCTTTTCAAATAGATGTACCGACATCTTGCACCTTTACTTCATGCTTCAACATCTCAATAAAGCACCCGCAGATGTATGCAATGGTGCGAAAAACTAAAGAGCACGATCCCTTTCCCCTGACCTCAGGAGGTTCCATCATAAATTTTTCTTGCTGAGATCGTGCTTATTGCCTTGTTCCAGTAACTAATATCCCCACTGTTTATATCCTTAATAGATTTAAGGATGGTTAGACAGCGCGGATATAAACACTTGCCGCTATCAAGAGGCCTGTGAAGGAAGAGATGAAAATAAATCTACCATGCTCCAGCTTGCCAAATAATTCAACCAAGGCCTCGTTATATAGAACTCATGGCTGAAACTGAACAAAAATTGAAGTTTTCTATTGTTTATTGTTTATAAAGTCAGAAATGATGCCCAAGTTCGATTTGAATATATTCCTGCTTCGTGTGGAAAAATAAATAATATATTAATTATTTTTAGCTCAGGGATTTATTTTAATTTGTACTGCATAATATTTTTATTTTTCAATACAAATCGTTTAAATTTCCATAAATAAGTAACAAAGAATGAAGAAAAAATAATTTTGAAAAAATTTATCAGTTCTAGACTATTTCACATGCCAAAAAAATTCCTGCATTCCCGATAAACAACAATCAGAATTTTTGTTCTGTTTATTATTCTCACACTCTTTTTTGATAATGCTTTTTTCCGGTGATTACTTACGACAGTTCTGAGATTAATCATTAAAATAAAGAGTTCTGATGAAAAATTGTAAAAAAGAATGCAAAGGAATATTGATGCTACTGGCTTTTATACAGAAATTCATTCATTTTTTTTATAATTTTATTTTGAATAAGCGTAATTAAAATATAAAGAATTTTTTAATGAATTAAAAAAATTGCCGTTATTTGCTCGGGTTTAATCGCAACATACTTTTGTCGTAATCGAATCTCTTAAATTATAGCATTCAAATAAAAAGAAAAGCTCGCAATTTACGGCAATCTTGAAAAAAAAAAAGTGACATCTTTATATAGTAAAATTAATCCTTAAACGATAATTTGAACAATTAATATACCAGTTCATGATGATATTTATATGATAATAGGCATATTAGTATTTGTGTATAATAATAATATTTATTTAATATGCATCCTAAGGCAACAAAATTTCTAAGTTAGGCTAATAATTACTTTTGAAATAGTAAATGTTCAATATGTAAAAAAAAAAAAAAAAAAAAATCTTAAAAATTTCTTTTTTTTTCTTGATTTTGAAACACTTTGCTGGAAAAAAAACTTTTTGTTTATATCAATTTTATTTTCGTAAAATTTTTCTGTAACCTTTATAAGATTTTAAAATATATATTTACGCTCATTTAACTTGTCATTGTTTCATTTATGAATTTAGGTCTACATGCATTGCAGTAATATTGAATAAATTTTTGTGTGCACGTTTTCGCTATTGTAAAACATAAGCATAAACCGTAAATCTAAGCGTTAATTTTAAAGTTAAATAAAAATAACTGAATTATGTTTCGAAATTTTCGATTATTGGTTTCTATTTCCTTTACTTTATCTATCTATTTATTTATTTTGAAAAGAATAAGATTATGAAGTCTAAATCATTATCTTTACATCAGAGCTTCATTAAGTTACTTTTTTGCCGAAAAAAAAGCATTTTAAAACGCGTCCAAATATTTTTCAGAACACGCTCCATTAAAAAGAAAAAAAAAACAATTTTAATTATTTAAAATAATATTTTTCTTCATTTACGAATTTTCATAGAATATATTCACATAGATTTCAAATTTATGGCACTTTATTAAAGTCTTTTTTAAATTAAATATTTTAATATTCAGCAGAATTAGAGGTCTTAACTATATAACACCTTAACAAACTACATAATTTTAAATCCTATATATCTAAATATATTTCTTTAAAAATATTGAAATAATTGCTTCTTCATTTATGAATTTACATAGCTGCCATAAACTTATGTACATATAAATATATTTTAATTTTTATATAAATATTTAATTTTTCCTGATTTAAAAATTCGACAAAACTGGGATTATTTTAGATTCAAGAACTTAACAACACTTAACTGAGAAAATAGAATTTCTTTATTTATTTTGCGGGCCGATAACAGTTCATCTGCATAGCTATACTTTATAATTGTATCAAACAAATTTTGATATCTTATACAAAATTATGATGCCCTACTAAATCATATGATTTTAAAATTCCCGAATCGAACGAAACTGCTGCGGAAATACCAAAATCATATACTCCTTTGTAAGTTTTCAGATCCTACAACGAACTCATGCATATGGATATGCTTTAACATTTTAACGGGATAAAACTTTTAGGCAATCTTGATTGCCTAATATAAAAATCATATACCTTATGCATTGAAAGCAATGCTATACATAGATTGCTAGATCTAAAAATATTAATTTGGAGGTATTTTCACTTTTTGTTATAGTTACTAAAAATTGGATTTTCTAAACTTTAATTATTTAAAAACGAATTAAAATTTTAAAATTTTTCTTAAATAAAATCGTTGTAAATTTTCGTTAAAAAATCCATTTTAAGATCCGAATATTCCGAAAGAAATATTTTTCAGTGATATCATTTTTATTTCTATGTAATTTTTAAACTTAATTTTAATAAAGTTTGTAACATTGCTTTTTAGAGTTGTGATGAAATTAAAACCTGTTAAAAAATTGTTGTTTCATGAAACCTTTCAGTTGCATGCTTTCCACAATGTCAACATTCCGACAAAAAATAATGCTCTTTTTATGTAGTAATTTCGGAGTCGGATTTTTACTTTTCCTTTTATTCATATGTGTTTTTATGCTGACATTTTTCCTGCAAGTTATTTGATGTGCATGGTGAAGCTACTTAAGCAGTGATGCTAAACGAAGACATAAAAAACGATTCTAAGTAAAAGTTAAAGCTTTCTCTTTGTTTTAAATAAATTTTGTGTTGCTATGCAGAATAGGAAGTTTTACTAAACTATGCATCTCAAAAAGTGTGGGTGGAACCAAGATTCCCTGGAAATCTGGAACCTGATGTGTCACATCCAACGAATCCATTGTTTTCCATGTGTCACGATTTAAACTTTTCAAATCAGCCGAAATTGTCCTCAAAAACACCACAAGCGTTTACTTCTTCTCTATAGCAGACAACGAGTTAATTATATACTTGAATATGCTTTAACTTTTTCCAAATAAATTTTATGCCGCTTTGTAGAATAGAAAGTCTTATCAAGCTACATTGTAAATTGAACCAGAGTCCCATGAAAATTTGAAACTAATGCGTCGTATTCAACGAATCTATCACCTCTTACGTGTCATGATTTAAAATCTACCAAATTTGAAAAAACTGCTTTAAAGCATCGCAAATATTTACTTCTTCATTCTTAAACTCTTAAAAGTTGACAGCGAGTTTATTATATGCATGAATATGTTTTAACTTTTTTTCTGGTAAATTTTAAGAAGCTACGCTGAATTGGAAGTTTTCCCAAACTGTGTACCACAAATATTGAAGATTGGACATATGGGAATCTGGAAACTGACATGTCACAGCCAACGAATTTATTATCTCCGATATGGAAACTGGTTTAAAATCTCCCGATTCTGACAAAACTGCATTGCTAACACTGCAATCATTTACTACTTCATTTGTGAATTTTAGAATCGGAAACCGGCTTCATATACATGAATACAATCTAACTTTTTTTTTCCAAATAAATTTTGTGACGCTATGCAGAATCGGAAGTGTTACCGAACTCTGCATCTCAAAAATTGAGGATGGGGCTGGAGCTCCATGGGAATCTGGGAACTAATGTGTCACATCCAACGAATCCATTATCTCGGAAGTGTCACGGATTTGACCCCAACCTAAATGTATCTAGAGACAGAACAGCACGGAAAAGGAGGAAAGCAGAAACAAAAAAAATCGAAAAGAAAGCAAGAACCTCAAAGAATAAAAGTGTCCCGAGATAAAAAGGGGTGAGTAACGCATAGTGTGACATGGGACAGGCTTCCTGCGCAGATTGTCAATTTTTTTTTAATATCTCTCTTTCCTTACACCCTCGTCTTTTGTATATAAATATAGATCCGACTGAGGCGTGGTCCACCCCCGTTCTGAAGGTTCGGAAAAAGATTTTATACTTTCAGCCGTGGTTTACTTTTTTTTTTTCTCTTACACCTGAAGATGATAAACAAAGGCATAATTTATATTCCGATAACCGGAGGCGTTTGTGGAAGATATTTTTGTCCAATGGTGTTTGGGTTTGAAACCTTTTCTTGTCGCATTCTACAGATAAAAGGGGAGGAAGAGATAAATAGTAGCCACCGCACGATGCGTAATTCTGTCAGATAAAACAAACTGCTTCCAATTTATATAAGATTAGGAGAGTTTAAATCATGGTAAAATAGGCTACTGCTGTTTCCTGGGTAACGTGCAACCTATTTTTCAGGAAAGTCTCAATATCCTTTTAGTATGACCAAACTTTCTTTTAAAGATTGTTTCCCATCAAGGCTTATTGTCATCTTGAGAATGGAAAATTGTGTAATAAGAAATTAATTGAAATAAACATTAAATAAAATTTATAGTATGGAGTAGAATGGAGCTATTAATAAAATAAGACAGAATCAGCTTATAAAAAATCATAAATAAATCATTAAAAGGAATGCAGTTTATAAAATTGATGGTACTGGTGCATTTAAAATTTACCAAATATTTTATGAATTTAATTACTTTGTTAAAATATTTATAAAATAATTATTAAATTAATATTTAAATTTATTTTATTTCGTGAGAATATTTATCCGGTTTAGAAAACTCTGTAATTAATCTACCTATTCATATTAAGATTTTTTTTCTTTCAAAAAAGCTTTACAAATAGCTGGTTTGCAAATATTTTAGGGTTTAAACTAGAAGAAAGCTAATTATGTTACTTGCAGCAATTCCTTTCCTCTTGACATGGTCTCAATACGTTTTGCAAGTATAAAATCTTTTCTATAATCAGTTTTGCTAATCAGATATTTTTATGTACTGTTTTGTTACTCTTAATAATTAACCCAAAAGAAAATATAAGGAATATAATCATTTCCGTGCTTGCAAAATATATATCGTAAAATTAAGCCTATTTAATCATTTATTTGTTGATAATTTTGCCTTTACAAATATACTAATGAGTCCGAAAGAAAATGTAAATTAATATAAGGTAAGAAAAATTATTTAAATTGCAATGCGCTAAAAAAGCAGATGCAATTGGTTATTGAGATTATTGTAAGTCAATAGAGGATTAAATATTTTAATTAAAGAATTATAAATAGAGATTTTATTTTAAGAATAAAATCGGAAATAATATGCTTAAGATCAAAATATATGATTAAAGAACATGGGCTTAGAATAAAATGTTCATTTTTCTAATGAAGCATAGACTTTTTTAAAATTATGCATATAATGTATAAAAAAAAGCAGAAAAATAATAAAATAAGCATTGACAAACAAATAATCTTTTTTGGCAAGTTTATTTCCATTGGGAAATAAATTGCTTAGAAAATTTAATGCACATTTTTTTTTTTTTTTTTGCTTACATATTTATCTTAATCACTTTATTATTGTTCTTGAAGAAAATTTATAAGAACTGTTTCCTAAGACTATTACATACAGTATGCATGATTAAATAAGGACTAACAAGCAAAATATCCCGAACTTTATTTAAAAGCAGTCCAAATATGAAAGTGACATTGTCTCTGTTCCGAATTTAATAAAAATTTTATTGATTGATAAATTTAATCAATTGTTTATTTTCACTGATACTTTAAAATTAGTAACTACCTTTATTTTCCAAAGAATGCCGATTTTCCACTGGATAAATTTAGCATGTTCATTCAGTGTTCTTTTGTAAATAAAATCTGACCTTTTAAATAAATTACTTAGTAATTCAACATTTGCAGCATAACTTTACTGATGGCTATATAAGATCTTCATTATTTTCATGAACAATGTAAGGGACTTATTCTTTTTGAAAAGAGAATAGCTTATGTATTTCCAAATCTAATTGCTCTTCGTTTATTCCATCATAGCAGGAATTTTCCTCAAAGTGACAAAAGATGTCCTAAAATTAACCTTACTATAACTGATAGAATATAATTTTATATATTAATAAAATCTGTTTATTTTTCACACGCAAAGATATTTTTCTCTCTTCAAATGAATGTCCCTCGGTCATGAATGTAGGGATACTGCTTATACTTAAGAAAATGCATTACTTATTTCTTAAACTTAGACTTCAGACTTAACTTCAGGCAAAAATAAATCAGTTCCAATTCATATCAAAAAAATATTTGGAACCCTGTATTAATCCTTAAAAGCAAAAGCATTCTTATTTTTTTTTAGTCTTCTTGTGTTTCTCCTACTTTATCTGTGAATAAATTGTTAATCTTATTACTTATATTAAAAATTAAATATTAACGTTTATCCAGAGAATTTTTTGTGTCAACAGACAGGTACCTTCCGTACAAATGCAAAGAATCACCCTGTCCAAACAGATTTTAAATGGAATTTGGATCTAAAATTTTTTAAAGAAATACACTCTTATCGATTTTGAGAATATTAATAATCTTTACATAAAAAATCATAAGTCTCAAAATCGTATTTAAATAAATTGCATCAAAGAGATGTGTTTTTATTAATTGACTTAGTTTATTAATTCAATTTAATTTAAAATATCATTATTAATAGTATTAGCTGAAGCATTCTAGTTTAGTTATCAAAGTTTTGATTTTCAATTTAAATTAAAATCACTTATTTGAAATTAAATTATTATAATTTCATTGAAATCCTGATGGAAGAGTAAATTTGAAAATTTTCCTTCAAAATAAAGAATGCAATTAAATGTGTAAAAGTTGAAAAATAGTTTTTTTTTTAAATTTATCTTTGATTGTAATTTGAAAAAATAAAATGCTTATTTTTTTAAATGTAAATAGATAAAAAAATATCTTGATTGGATTTTATAAACTGTAGGATTTTAATTATATGTCTTTATTATTCAGATTTATATATAATTTAAAAAGAAAGTAAGAGATATTATTGAAAAATAATATCCCTAATATGCCTTTAGTTAATTGTACAGTTAATGAGAACAACTTCCACAAAATAAAATTTATATGAATTGTCTTTTAATTTCCAATAACAATGTCAAAAATCAAGTAATTGCAATAATTTACTATTTATATATAATATAAATAAAATTGCAAAATATTTTTTTAACTGATCAAATATTTTCATTTTTTCATTTTTAGCTCAAATTTTATACGATATTTTCAGAGAAAAAGTATTTTTGTGATCCATTTTTTGTTTTATAAATTTTCATCGGGAAATCAGAATAAGAAAATAAGTACAGAACTAAGTGCTAGTTAAAAATAAATCAAATTAAATTCAATTTAAAATAATTGTTTAAAAAATATGAGTAATATTTGAATTCGAGGCGGTTTCCTTAATTATATCTATTCTTAAATGACGTAGAATCTTTAATAGGAAATTTAAAATTTTCCTTATCTCCGCATAATTATGTTCTATTTCAATTGCAACTGCGATTATTAATTGAAACATTTCTGCTTTCAAACATGTAAATGATTACCAATTCTTTTAATAGCTACAAAATGATTAATATTTTTATATGCTAATTTTTTTTAAAAAAATAAAATACCACAGTTAAATTGTATGATATTCTTCAGTTTACATAAATGAATTTCAGAGCTTTCAGAAAATAGCACTTTGTTAATTAATATTATTATTACCAAGTTTATTTCAAACAATCTTCCTCTCATTTTAAGTATTTTTGATGAATAATGAATTGAAATTTAGTTCAATATTTTTATTTTATCTATTTTAATTTTGTACAAAACACTTTTCGACATTTTATATTGATAAATAATCGAATTACTAAAATGTTTTGATATTCCGTTATTTAAACAGATCCGATTGAAACATTTTTTTAAAATATTGATCTCGTTTCAAGGATATTCACTTCTAAAGAATAATAAAAAAAATGGATTGATCTTTTTATCTCCCCTTCTACCAGATGCATACTGAGTTAAAATCTTACTCAAAAAATTGATGGAAATCCTTGAATTTATCATCAACACAATAACGCACAAAATCAATCAATTTCAGAGGAATATTCAATTTAATTTTATAATTTTTTTTATGGAATAGAGTTGGTCGAGTTACTTTTCAGCACTTATGTAAACAGAAAATGAAATTTTGTTATTTCTAAAAAAGCATTAGTTATTAATTATAAATGCTAAGCACAATAAGAGAATTTTGTTGTAATAAGCTTTCGCCAACCCGGAAGAATTCAACAATTTTTTCTCTTTAAGGCTTTTTTTTTAATTTTTATTTTATTTTATTTATTAATTTTACTGACAGTTAAATTCGAAATTGGAACTCTGCTGTCTATTCAAAACTAGATTCAATATCCGAGATTTGAATCATTAAGGTTATAAAAGAATCGATAAACAATTTTTAACTCGTTTTTTTTAAATACCATAGTTTAAAAAATCGGTCCCGTGTAAATGAATGTGTTGAAATATTTAAATCAGCTGCAATGGAAACTAAGCAGAAATCAGATTTAAATACATCACTGCTCAAATATAATAATTAAACTTAGTTCAAAAATTGGAGTAGCAAGGGACTCAATAATAAAAAATGTTCTAGTAATTCATTTTTGGAGCTGGTTCATCAGATGTTGTTTATTTGGATAATTTTTGGTATCAGTATTCATAAAAGAGAAATGCCGCATGCCAATGCCAAGGCTGGACTTAAGTATTTATATATAATTTGTTTTTTAATAATCTATTATAATTATTTTTATTAAGTATGCTTATTTCTGATTTTAAAATTAATTTTGAATCAATTAATAATTAAATGAGAAATGCACGATTACTAGTTTCCAAATTCTTACTATCAGCTCGTAAGGCATTAATTAGGTATTGAAAAAAGTCTGACAAACGAGTTCAACGTTGAATACGATTTTTTTTTTTAATGTAAAAGGCATTAAGGAATAAGGAAAAGGAATCTAATATAAGGCCTGCGTTAAAAAGTGGATAAAGCTGTTTCAAATATTTTCATTGAGAGAAGGAGACACGAACTTTTTTCACGACATTCATCTATCAGATTGTTTTTAATAAATTTGGCAGCAAAAAGGATTCTAAAAATTATAAATACTTTAAAAATACTTCCAAATTTTAGTAGAAAAAAATATTTTGAAGTGAATTTGCTATTTGCTATTCATTAATTGTATATATATTTTTTTTCAGTTGTCTTTACAATTTTATTTCAGTTATGCTCAGGTTCTTATATGCCTCGCTGCGTTCTGAAAGTCATAAGGATATTTATAAACATCGAACTTCTGCTTTAACAATAATATGTACTAGAGTCATAGAGAATGTAGTGTCATGATAAACCAATAAAAACAAAATTAATAAAATAAAAGAAGACAAATCTAAAATAAGTCATTACCATTTAAAAAATGTGTTGAAATGTGAAATTGTAACCATTTTATCAAAAGTATGGCCATGTGAAGATGTACATTGCTAATATTGCACAATACTTAAATCCGCTATTGCTGATAGGATTTTAAATTTAAAAATTACAAGTACAAAGATGGCATATAGATGGCGCTTGGTCTAAATTTGCATTCAGCATTGTTAGAAAAGGATGGTTTTCCTCTCTTCATGCTGTGGCAGTATCAAAATTAAAATACCAGAAGGGAAATACTATGATTTCACATTACTTACGCTGCATTCTGTATTTTTTCCACCTCAACTCTTTATATTGAGACAATTAAAATGTTGTAAAGAGAAAAAATTTCACGTTACCCCAGACATATTTTAGATGAGAAAATATATAAACAAAGGAAAGAGTTAATTGGAAAAAGAAAGAATCATTACAACTTGATAGATGATTTTCTTCATCATATTTAATTAAGAAAATCTGTAATTAATATAAAAGAACCTTACTCAAACAAGAGCTGTCATTACTTTCGGCATCCCATTTGGGGCCAGGACCCACAACTAAAGGAGTCTTGTTCTTGCAGATTGGAATGTATTTCACACAAATTTGTTCGAAAATTATTTCTACAAAATTTGCTATTTTTACGGAATAGAAAATCAAAATTTGCTAGTAAAATACAAGATTTAATTTAAAAACCAAACTAGAGACAGACACAAACTACTAAGCTATAATTCCACTTTTAGGGACAAAACCGTTCCACTCCTTTTTGGCGTCAACTTCATGAAAAATAAGCAATATGAATCAATAAAAAAATAAGCTTTTTCATCTGTGAGGCGGAACCACAGCGAACATAGCGGCGCTTTCACTCAAATCGTGTCCGTTGATACCACGCCGCTATGATTGATGTCACAATGATAACGAAACTAAAGAGCGACTCAACTCCTCCCTCCCCCCCAAGTCTTTCATCCCCCTCCCCCTTCCATGTCAAATGCCTATTTGCTAGCTAAACCCCAGAGGGGCGGGCATGAGCTTCACTTGAAAGTACAGAAACTTGGAAGGTGGGGGGGGGAGACTAAAATTCTCTGCCTGAAGGAAAAGCATTGTTAGAAAGCATCTTTCCTTCCATGCAAAATACGGGCGTGGCTTGTGTCCCGGTGACGTAACTCCGGGAGGATTAAACGGCTATCGTCATTGGGTCTGTCACATTTTGATATACCATGCGACGGGATGAATGGGTCTTACTTGAAACTTTTTCAAGAGTCGGCTAGATCGCTTGGTTGTACAGGAGAAAAAGCATGGCTTACTTCTTAGAGTAGTAAAAGCTGAAGAGACGTTTGCAAGTGCAGTGTTAAGTATGGAAAGAGTGAACGTTTAAATAACAGTTGTAGAATTTATTGTCACTTGAAAAAAAGTGTTCAGCAAGTGCGAAATTTTTTTTATCTGTTCCTTTTACTTCAGCAATTAAAAGAAAATCTTGCGAATACAAGAAAAAGAAATTGTTTCAAGTGTTGTGAAAATATTTTTCATGTTTTTTTTGGTGAAGAGTTAATATACCTCCAACGAAGAAAATAAAGGTAACTTATTTTATCTGTTATCTATTGTAGAAATTTTTTGCAATTTTTCTTATATATGTGTTAGTGTGATCTAATGGTTTATTGAGCATAGTATATATAGTATCATTTATGACAGTTTTTGCATAACATTCATTGCCTAAAATCATAAAAATAAATCAATTAATTAAACGTAGGCATTACCCATCTAAGTTTATAATATATTGCATCAAAATATAATTTATTTTATTTTTAATAAACATATTATTATTTTGTAAATGTTTTAATAATGTAAATGTTTTTAACAAAAAACCATATTCTAAGCACATGATTAAAAAAAAGCATGTTTGATTTAAGGCAAGGTTTCTTATTTATAGTTTGTTAGACAGACACTCTTGAGTCTTTCCAAATATTTTGATTTTCCTTTAAAGATTAGTATATAAAAATTTCATCGCAATCCAATCAATCACGCATGCTTATTTCATGGGTGACGTTTATGAGCTGCTATTTTCATCAATCTTCAAATGCCTATCATAAACATTGCTTTTTAGGGATGCATTGACTATTTATCCGCTCTCCATATGCAGTTGATTAGTGAAAAAAAAATTACCCAGAATTAAATTATTTGTCTGTATTTACAATAGTGACAGTAAACTAAATTTATATAATCTTACATTCATGGAAAATTTAATAGCAATTTTTAGTACGAAATGATTTAAAATTTCAACTAATGTTCCTACATTTTCAATGTTTTAGATCAAACAATTGTTTTTTAATCAAATATATAATTTTTTTGCAGGTTACAGTTTTTTCCGATAAAAATAATTATTTATTAAATTAAATTTAAATTCTTATATATTAAATTAAATTTAAACATTTAAATACTGTCTTAAAAATATTACTTTTACTTATCAAAAAAGTTTTATTATGTTCATTATCAAAATTCTTTACTTCCAATTTAAAAAGTATTATACTTTTCAAACAAAGATTATCTTGTACGTGATCAAATATTTTCTTTAATAAAATATAGTTGTTTCTGGTTCTTAAGATAATAGAATTCTGTATATACATGCATATTCTATTTGATTACATATATATTTAAGAATATTTAGAGTTCATTTGCATATCTTTTATATATTAGCAATTTCCAATACTTGTTGTGAATTCTATTATTAATCCAATTCCCATAAAAATCTTTTTAAAATGATAAGTTCAAAAATTAATGAGAAAAATTTAAAAAATAATAATTAATAAATAAAATAGCCGTATAAAAGAGTGCAAAATTAAGTACAGTAGTAAATGGGAAAATTCTGTAATGCATTTTTCTTATGTGTATTAAGAGCTGTGAAATTAGTTAAATCATCTAAATTTTGTTATTTAAATTTGAAAATGGCAATGAACCGTTGAAAATAAAGCAAAAAAGTAAAGTTTTAAATCATTTCTAATTAATAGTATGGTTCTAATTCTAGTTCTAATAGTATCGCAGTTGCAGAAAGTCTGCCCATAAAAGCTAATTCATTTAGTAGAATTCCTTAATCTTAGTATGTTCCATAATCTTTTATTTTAAATACTTCACTTTTATCAAATATTTTTTAATGCTAGATATTTAAAACAGTGGTTATGGCTTTGCTAAAAAGTGCCGTGTAATTCCAAAATAAGCTAATACCATTATTAACTTGTAATTTTTTCCACACACTATGATTATTGCCTTTTCTTGGCAACAAAAAATAATAATGTAATCTTCTGATAAGCACCAAATACTTTCCAATTCCAAATATATATATATATATATATTATCAGTATGTCACACAAATGTTGAGATGTGTTGTATGTGCGTGTGTAACATATCAGAAATGGTTGCATATATTTAAATCGTATAGTTTTGCTTTAGTAAACCGATATAACTTTTTAAATTCCTAAAAATAAAAGACTTGTTATTTCTATTGCCTAATAACATCATTTTTAAATTAACCTATTCAGTTAATAATGAGCACATTTCATTATACACTCGGAATAATTGACTGTTTATAAATATTGCAAATTTTTAAGCAGATATGCAGAATTTTTTTAAAAAGTAAGAAAATTCCAACTTGCATAAATTCTTCAAAATAGTAGACATTATTTTAGTATTGCATTATCCAAATTGTTACCGAAGATAATTTTTAGCCAATCAAATATATCTATCCTTATTATCAAATCATTTCTATTAAATATCCGTGTATTATGTGAACAGCCTTGGGGATTTCAGAAATTACCTTTAAATCTTCTAGAGTAATGATAATTTTTAGACAAAATTGGATGAAATTGAAAAACAATCTGCGAATAGGAATTTCAGTGGCCTTTTTTTTTTAGAAATTAAAATCTGATCTTTAAAAAATATATAACCTACGCTAGATATTTTCAGAACTTCAAAGCAAAATACATTTTATGAAATTACGTCCTGCATTATCAATAGTAAATACCTATCATCCGGCATGAAGATCTTATATTACTAATATTTATAAAAAGGCTCATTGGTATTTAAAAAATAATGTGAATGTGTCATTTAAATATTTAAATAAAGTATGTTTTTGTTAAACATAGTATGGATTTATTTAAATACAGGATTCCAGATTTTAGACTAATTCGAAAATTTATTTATTTTGTATTTTCTCAATGCGTATATGGCTTTTCTTAATCCTAAAACATTTCAGTATCATTTGCTGTTATGATAAATTAAAAACTAATAATAATAATTTCCCATCTTTGGTTTAGAGCCGCAAACAACACTCTGGTATAAAAAAAAGGAATAAAAAATATGGGAGAAAGGTAAAACCCATTTGGCTGAGACTGATTAAAATTAATTAAACAATTCCTTATTAAAAAATTTCCACCATAAAAAATTATATTCTATAATAAAAGCCCACAGTAAATTTCTGTCTCATCATAAAAAAAAAGACTTACTAAAGATTTAATTACTTTCATAATTATAAATGAAATTTTAAAAACATTTATAATATCAAAGCAATCAAATTGTAATGATGCCGGGTTTAGTAAAATCTTTTAGAATTTCTAAAATGTAACTACTTTTCAGATATTAATGTTTTCACAAAATTCTTTTTAATTAAATAATATTTAAATAAAACTAAATATAATTTAAATAATAATCCTTATAAAATTTTTGTTCATTATGAAAATCTCAGTAACAGAGAACGTTTCTCTAATCAATAAATAAAGCAGGAATTGATCGGTAATATAAAAAAAAAATTCTTTGCATTAACTTTGTTATGATGCTTCTTTGTTATTAAGGTCTGGTTTAAGGCTTGAAGGTCTTATTACGTATTAAAAGCCCACAAATACAAAGAAGCAAAACATCCAATAAAAATAAAGCATCAATTAATGACAAGTTGTTATTTTTTTATGAAAATAAGATTCTCAATTGTTGAATATCGCATCTCATCATATTTTCACTTATCTTACAGGTGTAAGGATTCTTTCATTCTACAAAAACCTTTTTAAGATGCTTTAAAACCTCATCAGTGCATTAACCTTCTACATCCTCGCTATTCACTAAGCGAAAGACTTCAGAAAACCTCATATTAAACCTTTGTCATATCTACCAGCTTAAACACAAGAAGCTGGAGTGGTGTGACAACGGTCAGGACTTGTCATCCCCTTACCAAACCATGCTAGCTAGCCCTCAACAGGCTGTAGGAACTCCATTTTCTGTCAAAGACATTCTCAACCTGACGGACCAGGCAGGATTTGACCAGGCTCTGCTGTACGCGCAGAGCCTGGAGAAACTCTTCGATGATGGAATGGACACCTTCTATATGGGAGGGGGTCCAGGAGCTATGGTGCCATCGACATCCCCAGCTCCATCTTACATGTTCGGAGAATTTGTCAAACAGAACTATCAGCAAACTACACCACTCACGTCGCCCCATGTCCAGAGCCTGTCCCACTTGTGCCCTCCTTTTCCAAGCGGTAGTCCTGGACTCATCTGCAGCAACTACAGCAATGGGGGCAACTATGATGAAGGTGGAATGGGGTATAACAGTAATACCCTGAGGCACACTACAGTTTGTTCACCTGCAGAAGCTGAAGATAAAAGTAAGTAACATTGATATATACATTTATTTGATGCATTTCAAATCACATAGTAATAATAAATAAGTTCGTTGAAAACATCATTCAAGATGAGAATTTTTCGAAGTTTTCGAAAGATGACCTATGAAACCTAACTATTATTATCTTATTTAAAATATGAGATTCAGTTTTATAGTGAAAATAATTCAGGAAAATATCGTAAAATCTCTTTATAAAAATAAATTTTAAAAAGTAAAGCCATGTTTGTTCGATACTAATCACAGTCATCTTTATAGTTTGTGAAAAGCGAGTTACACAAAATGAAATATTTTTTATCTTAAATCTATTTAAATTAAAAAGAAAAACAGCAATGCATCCTTATGAACTTGAATTTTGAAAATATATTGTTAAAAATAGCTATTTATTGCTACTTTCATTTAAGTTTTTAAATCATGCAAAAAATTTATCATTTCTATAATTTGATATTTATATGAACCCTAGTTTTGATCATACGCTTATATTATATAAAAATATGTAATTGGCTTCAAATATTATGAAAGAATATATCATTTCTTTCTCTAGATACTTTTATTCAGCAGGTAACAATAAGACTTGATAATCATCATTAAAACAATAAATATTTTTTAGTTTAATTACTATATGTATAAAAAATTTTAAACATTAAATTTTTGAATTGTTATTATTTTTTCATTTCTTGAATTCAAATTTTCTGTTCTATATAATATAGAACAAAATTATCTTAATATAAAATGTAAAATTGCTGGCCTGATCTTACAAAATTTAGAATATGACTTTTACAAAATTTAGAATATGACTTCAACATACATAGTTTTATAAAAGAAAAGGAAAAAATGCGGTACTGTAGCCTTTTGTATGATATAAAACAGGGACTCTCGAACTTCTTAAAATTTTGTCGAACATAAAATGGAATTGCAAAAATATGTACCGTCATGAAAGAATTTTCCAAATAAAATTCAATGAATCCTTAATGGAATTATTATAATCAATCCTTATGGGAATATTTATAATCAAAAAACAAAATATTCAAAATTTATATTATTCAATAAATTTGGCAAATAAATATTCATAAATTCGAAATATTCGTATTATCCAATATTTCCTACAATGTGTATCTACTTTGAAGAAAATATTGTATAATATTACATAGCAACAATTGTTGGCAATCTCTATTGACATTAATCTTTGCTAGTTCGCCAGAATTAATGCTTGATAAAATATTCGATTAAATATCTTCTGTAACCTAATTTTAATAATTTTCCCAGAAAAATATTTTTAAATTCAAATTTTGATAGACATGGAATTTGTACTATTTATATAGACTCGTCCATTCTATTTACGTGTTAAATAAACAGTAAAGTATTATGGATAATTTAACTTTGAACTACCGTTGAAGTTAAATTTTATTTGTAAGTGCAATAAAATTTTAAAAATTAATTCAAACCATGTCTGAAACAAGAATCTACCTAACATGGGAAAATAAGCCTATATTTATTGACAACAAAGGGCAAAAATCTAGGATGAAGGATTTGCAGCAACAATAAAATATATTGTTGTAAAATAAACTTGCAAATATTTTATAGTTTAATTAATTAAATAATCTGATAATTTGACAATAATTTTGTAAATTTAAAAGTACGCAAGATATTGTATGGCAAAACAATTGGTATGATTAAAAAGATAAATTTTGCAATTATGAGATGGTATAAATAAATCATTTTAGTTCTGTAACATCTATCTGATGAATTATACTGAAAAAACTTTAAAATTTCGTTAAATTTCGACTTAATTCAAATTTTAATTAAACTTTTTTTTTAAAAAAAAAAAGCTATTATATGTAAGTTTCATCTTTTGGAAAAAAGAATTTGTGCTTAATTTGGTAATTTATTGGGAATGTTGGTCCTTTAGAGTGTAGTATTGCTAGCATTTCGGTTGACTCTTTCAATTATCGATGATAATTTTTTTGTTTTCATTTAATGATAACTAAGAAAATATATGTTTTAATTGCATGATTAAAAGATGAAAAATTTCAGATCTTAAAGATAAAAACTATCCAACAAATTTTAAAATAAATAAATAAAACTGTGGTAACTTAATTATTATCACACAAAAATTAATTTTAAAAATAGTTAAAATTTCAGATATATTATTTTTAAACCTATCCGCTTTTCAAGAATAATTAAAATATTCATTATGGTAAGTTATTATTGAAATCAATGGGGTGTTACCATTGGTTGATTTTTAATTAGATTTAATCCCAATATTCATTTTCTCTTAAAACACTATTAATTTCCACTTTTGACTTAACCCCTTATTTTCACAATACAGCGATTATAAAAAGAATAGAATGTGTATTTTTAAAACTATATGCTTTTATACCTAATTTAGCTGAAAACAATTTGAGTGTCAAAACCACGTACCAAATTCCACTTATCTAGATCGTTACATTTTTTTACCAATCTCCTGTGAATACACGTAAATATATAGCCAGCCGATCAGAAAAGTTATTAATATTTCCAAATTTCAGGTATCCAATTGATATCCAACATGTTTTTTCACGATACATTTTACTTAATAACTCAACAAGTCATCCATCAGCATTTTATAAATTACGGAATAATTTACTTAAGTTTAAACTGAATTGCCTAAGAATAAAGTAAAGAAAAAGAATAAAATATTCATTAAACGACCCATCACCATTATCCTTTAATTTATCGTGAATATCAAAAATTATTTATTGGTTTGTATTAAAAATGATCCTCATAGAACCGAAAAAAATCCTTAATTTAACCAATATCGTCTTTCGCTCCAGCAAAATAAATAAATAAATAAATGTAAAAAGAAGGAGAAAAATTAACTGAGAAATGCTCTGTTACAACTCTTTTTTAGAATTAAATGACGGTTTGCTTCATCATTACTAAGCATATAGAAATCTAATCGAAATGTGTCGGAACTACTTAAAAAAAATCATAAAATTAGGATCGTCTGCAAATAGCAGAGACAATTCCGGTTTAGGATAATGTTCCGTTTGAAAATAAAATGTACTGAATCATCTCAGTATTTAACTGATCAATGCATAACATTTTTTAAAAAACACTAAAATGTTGATAACATTTCATAGTACAGTTACCGTTGGAGAGTTTTTATGAACGCGAACATATGCAATAAAATGAACATCCTTCTATAATTAAGGCAGGTGAATTTTTCGGAAGTGAAAATAATATATGTATTAATAAAGTGAAAATAATATATTTCGTCATATCCTATTATTTTTTTTACAAAAATTATAAAAAGTTCAAAATTTTTTTATTATTTTTTATTATTATGATTCTTTTTTTTTTGGATTGTCCAATTAAATCCGTTATATCTATATCCGTTATCTATATCCGTTATCGTTTACCGTTATCTATATCCGTTATCGTTTATTTTACACTCTAGTTAACAACCCGGCTTGCACATCCGTTTCCTGGAGTAAGAATAGAAATTTTTAAAAAATCTGAATTTTAACTAAAGCTAAATAACTTGAATTCTTTTTTATTGTATTTCAAAATATCCAACAGGAATATTTAAATTTTCGCATTGAATAAAATTATTCATTCCTTGGGTTTTTTTCCCCTACTTTTTTATTTCTTCGAAGATTAAGCTAGAGATGGCTATCTGCAGAAATTTCAATACATATAAAGCGATTTAATGCATATTATCCGAACTTTAATTCTAAAATTTAATGGTGATATGATATTACAAGAGTCATGGTCATAATAAACAGAAAAAGTGTAAATCTATTAAAATAACACGTTTTTGATGTCTGTCACAAAATAAACGTGTTAAAATATTTCAATGGGAAAATATGAACTTTAAGCTATACATAATTAATTTAAATGAAATCAAGCAAAAGTAATATTGTCGGCAAACCAGCTGATCTCCAAAAGTGGCTAATATAAATATTAATAAAAGGGCAAATTCTTATGAGAAAATGTATTATATTCTTTAATAAATAAATATTTCCTTTGAATCTTAGAATTTATTTGTTGATATTTATTTTAGTAATTTAGTTGGAAAAATTATAAAAAGCAAGATTTATTGAATATATATTTTTGTCTATAACTTGTTATTTATTCACCCTTTTTGAAATTTTGATTAGAATTTTAATCAATTAATCAATTTTAATCAAAAACTAAGCGAAAATTTGAGATTTTCTCCACAGCAGCTGTCGAAAATATTACAACACAACAATGTCTTTAACGCCATCTTAAAACTGAAAACAATATATTTTCAATGATACTCATTTAAAAGTCGCACAATTTGTTTTGAATTTTGGCACGTTTTTTATGCCTAATTTTCATCAATGGATTATGCAGTTGCCATCAGATTCAAACCGTTTTCATTACTTCATCAATGATTTTCTTCCATTGTTAAAAACTAAAAGTAGAAGAATTCTGTAATTTACCAATACTGCAATACCAAACACATAAGTAATACCTACAATAACTAACATGTAAGTAATACCTACAATACCGAACACGAAAGTAATACCTATAGTACCGAACACGAAAGTAATACAATAACGAACATGTAAATAATACGATTAAAATAGCACGACTTCCATTTCTGACACTCTGATGAAATCATGGGTATGAAATTATATCTAATCGATAAAACTGAAATTAAATATGAGCAGTATCTTTGGTGAGCCAACTGTTTTATCAAGAATGGCTAATAAATAATATGAAACAATCACAGACTCAACTATCTATGTAAAATGTGTGGTCATAATCTATTTTGACAACTGAAAAAACATATTCGCCCCAATTAAGATTGCTATATTTCCTTATACCGTCAACACAAACATAAACGATCAAGAACAAAAACAGCACGTTTTTCTATCCCGTCACCTTGGGATTTCTTCAGAATTGAATGTGCTGTGGCAATGTCTTGGCCCTCGACCGAATTGCAATAACAAATTAAATAGTAACAACAAAGTACAGGTACCGTTTGTTATAGTTGCTTATCGCGAAGTATCGAATAAGACGCGTGCATTCATTAGTTTACATTTGCTATGAAGATGTATTTAATCCAAATATTATGAACTACTAACGAAATGCGGACAAAATGGCAATATTTAAAAAAAGAACCACAAACAGAACTGAAGATGAAACTCAAACTTTCCCCACATTTCGTGACTAAGCGTGTTTCTGAAAACGATGTGGCAAGACGAATCAAGGCAGCGAGCATTTATTCATGCATTTAACTGATGATGTCATAGTTAGATTCTCTCAGCCTTCATTTTTTCCTTGTTACATCTAGTTAGTATCTTTTTTTTAATATTTTGAACCTACATATTAAATTTTGTTTCATTAATACAAAGAGCGAGTGCAAAGGGAATAAGTGACAGAACTGGATCATGTTTTCATTAAATCGGTTCATTTAATTCTTATTTCTTGATAGTTAAAATCTGCCTACTCATAATTAGTAAAATGTGGAATATCAGGAAAAAAGGAAATTAAAATTTACACTCTCTTTATTTAATATTTGTTTTAATAAAGCAGATGTAGAATAAAATGTATTACAAGAATTGTATAATGCGTGGAAATAAGTCGCAAATTTTAAAGGATATTGTAGCATTTTTTTTAGTCTTTGTAAAAAAATGAATACATTTCTATTGATCAATAAGCATTGCAAATTATTCTCTAAAAACATGATGTCTGGTATTTAAATTTTATAATTATTGAATTACTTTTTTACGTTCATATATATGATGCTTGAAAAATGTTAATTTTTACAGTTTGACAATTTTTTTAATACAATCATACATACATACAATGTAAACAATCAACTTTTAAAGAAAAATCAAATTCAGAATTTTAAGCTGAAATGGAATTAATTGAATTCACAAGAAGTTGAGTTTAAAATTAAACAAGTAATTAAAAAAAATAAGTCAATTCCTACTTTCGCAAGAATTGAACTCGCATTCTTCACCTTCACGTGAAAAATGCTGAAATCCTTTCATTTTACCGAGTGAGCTACTGCCGATTGCGAAAGTTCGATTTTCATTACAAACTGTTATTTAAAGTATTAAAAATTAATTAAATTTAATAATTAATGAATTAATATTTGAAAAAATCGTATTAACATTAAGTGTTATCCACTACAAGTTTTAAAAAATGTATTTGAACTTCAGTCGATGAATAAAAAGTATTTTATTAACGATTGAAAATTTGAACAAGATATATAAATATATATAGGGAGAGTGTGAACTAATAGTATTGGGGGAGAAATTGGGGGAGAAACTTAGAATTGGGGGAGAAAAAGGATTTTCCTGATAGTCAGTCACTCTTATTATAGAAATATTGCCAATTATGGAAATTTTTAGAATGTTTAACATAAATAAATTTTAATTTTAATTCATTCTAAGCTTCTAATGAATATAGATTGAACAAAAAGACAGATGAATATAGATTTTAACTAAAGGAGAAACCATTAGATGTAGGCAATAGTAACGTTTATTTTATCTTCAACTTGAATAATTTTTTTAAATGCAGTGTAATAACTTGGTATATAAAATTTTACTCTCTATGTTGTCTTTATGAAGACTAATTTTACTTTAGAACTTTCAAATATTTCTACTAAACCATGGAAAATATAAAATAATTTTACTAATCATAACTTTTATGCTTACAACGTTATCAGACTGGAGCAGGAATTTTGAGACTTTTTTTTTTCCTAATTCTACACCACATAAATAAATAGAAAAATATATGAACCGTTATAAAAGTACTTTACGATTAAAAATCAATCAAAAATTGAATTAATTAATTAAAAAATAAAGTGGTGCAGTTACTCTTCAGTTCTTGTAAATGCTTGTTATTCTCTTCAGTATTATTCTCACAGCCAGAATTATCATAAGGCCAATATGTTCGCTGTTATAAACACCGATCTAAATTGAGCAACCT
>JAPMOR010116102.1:0-16463 GCA_026543865.1 Argiope aurantia
ATGCGAGGCTTGGCCAATCAATTACCGACTATTCTTGCTGCTTGGGTAACTCCCAGCGTATAGGTACCGATTAGCACTAAGGTAAGAGCCGAGGTTGGAACTGTCCAGAGCCGGTGGCTGCCTTCCCTTGTTGGGCTCCGTGGTGGGCGGTGCCGTCGGGCCCGAATCTCTCTTAATATCGCATGGCTCCTCCCAAGAAAGGTCCCTTTAGTGGGCGTCATAAAGTACCAATTTCCTTTAACAATAATGAACATTTTGATGCTTTTTTTGTATTAAAAAGAATTTCTGACAATAAAGAAACTTTTGAAACAGTCTCCCCTTTCCTTGTACAAAAGGCTATAAATGCTACAGTCGGCGAAGTTGCATCGATTCGAAAGATGAGATCTGGTGACTTGCTTGTGGAGGGTTCTTCTCGTAAGCAAGCACAACAGATACAAAAACTTAAATCATTAGCAGCAATAAGAGTTTCTGTAACCCCTCATCAATCACTTAATAGCTCTAAAGGCGTCATTACCTGCGGCGAAATACTAAATCTTCCCGTAGAGTTAATTGTCTCTGAAATGAAATCTCAAGGTGTTACACATGTACGTCGAATTTCCATACGACTTGATGGACAACTACTTGAGACGAAACATCATGTATTAACTTTTAAAACTTCTAAATTACCTGAGTACGTCTATGCAGGCTATATAAAGTTACCGGTGAGACCCTATATCCCTAATCCTCTAAGGTGCTTTCAGTGTCAACGCTTTGGCCATTCTAAAATGAATTGCCGCGGGTCTCTCACTTGTGCCCGCTGTGCACAAAAAGGGCATGATAGCCAACAGTGTACCGCAGAAGAAAAGTGCGTAAACTGTGGTGGCGATCATCCCTCATATTCTCGATCTTGTCCGCGTTGGGCACTTGAAAAACAGGTTATGACAATAAAATTCAAGGAAGATTTATCTTATCCCGAAGCCAGACGCAGGGTTAAGGCACAAACCCCAACTCCTGGTGTCAGTTATGCTTCGGCAGTTAAGAAAACCTTCTGTGAGAATTGCTCTTGTGGGAACTGCTTAAAATATGCCAGGAAAACAACAGATAATGAAAAAACTTCAGATTCCGATACTGACCATTCTCTGCAAACTAATACTGATACTCAAAAAACTGTTAGAAGAAAATCAAAATCGCAGACTTCGCTGACATTAAACTTAGCAAAACGTGGCCTTACGCAAAAAGATTTGCGAAAGAAACTGAAAAATTCTGCATCGAAAAATTCCGTCGCATTGGGGTTAGCGACGCAAGGTGCTGTCCATAAGGACTTACAGTCCATCTTTGGTGACACGCTTAAGAGCCCCGATATTAAACTGCATCCGTCTGAGGATGAATATGAACTTGGGATGAGTTGCGATGATCTTGCAACTCCAACTGCCTCTTCTGCCTCTCCTCCCAAATCATTCTCTTAATGGGTACCTTCCTATCTTGGAATTGTCGCGGCATTCGGCCCAAACTTCATGACATCAAGTCTATTATCAACAGATTTCATCCTGTTTGTTTTGGTCTTCAAGAGACCTTCTTGAAGCCAAATTTACCAATCAAATTACGCGGTTACAATTGTATTCGGAAAGATGCAGACAGTGGAGCTCATAGTTCTGGAGGGGTCTGCATCTTCACCTCCAATTTATATCCGAGCAATCCTCTCGTCCTACACACCTCTCTACAGGTTGTGGCTGTACAAGTACATGTAAAAACTTTGGTCACAGTCTGCTGTATTTACTTACCGCCTCATGATGTCATTCGTCAACAAGATCTTGATCAGTTAGTGGACCAGCTTCCTTCGCCTTTTATCCTGCTTGGTGATTTCAACGGCCATAATACGTTGTGGGGTTCAAATAGTACAAATTCTCGTGGGCAGCAAATAGAACAGTTCATTTCTAATAACTGTCTTTGTTTGCTCAACAATGATGAAGAGACGTACTTCTATGAACCCACACGTACCTTCCACAGTCTTGATTTGGTCATATGTTCTCCTGAACTTCTGCCGTTTCTAACGTTTGCTGTTAGCAACGATTTATATAACAGCGATCATTATCCTATTATCGTCTCCCATATTGATAGCGGCGGTGCGACTTATTGTCCTCCACGTTTCTTGTTCCAGCGGGCAGACTGGACTGCTTTCTCTCAAATGGCAGCTATCACAGAGACAATGGTCAAAACATCAGACATCTCGGAAGCAGTTAAAAATGTCATTGAAAGTATAATATGTGCCGCAACCTCCACTATTCCAAAAAGTTCACCGCGTCGAAGAAAATTTCGCAGACCGTGGTGGAATGACGCCTGTCGCGACAGCCACAAACAGCAGAAAAAGTTATGGAACATCTTTCGAAGGTACCCTACTACGGAGAACCTCGTCGCTTTTAAAAAAGCAAAAGCACTTGCTCGCCGTATACGCCGTCGTAGCCAGAGGGAATCCTGGATTCAATTTATATCCTCTATCACATCCTCTACCTCCAGCAAAGTTCTATGGAAAAAGGTAAAGGCTGCTAATGGGATATATCATGAATACTCCATTCCTGTTTTAAATAGAGGGAGTGTGAAGTATTCTGCCCCATTAGACGTAGCCAACATCCTCGGCCAAACATTTACGCAAGTCTCCGCAATTAATTCTTATAGCACTGATTTTCTTGCAATTAAAAATCGCGCTGAACAGTTGCCTTTGCGTTTTAACGAACGAAACAACTTTCCATACAACTGTGAGTTTAAAATGTTTGAGCTCGAAACAGCATTATTTCATGCCCATGATTCCAGTCCCGGACCCGATGGGATTACATACAGTATGCTCCGCCATTTGAATACCACTTCCCTTTCCAATCTGTTAATGCTTTTCAACAGAATATGGACTGAACAGAACTACCCTTCACAATGGCGAGAAGCGATTGTGATCCCCATTCTAAAACCTGGCAAGGAATCTTCTAATCCTCTGAACTACCGACCAATTGCTTTGACAAGCTGTCTTTGCGAGACTTTTGAGCGAATGGTCAATGCTCGGCTCATATACGAATTGGAGAAACAAGGACGTATCTCTCCGTTGCAGAGTGGTTTCCGTCGAGGTCGGTCTACTTTTGACAACCTCGTATTACTGGAAACTGAAATTCGCAACGCATTTGTAAGGAGGAACCACCTTGTCTCCATATTTTTCGATATTGAGAAGGCTGGTTGGTTGGTTGGTTGATGGAGTTTATTGGCTCAAGAACCATTTTTGATTAAACTACGCCAAACATACGGTAAGATTTAACCCTATTTTAAAAGTTTAAAAATTTCTTTCTAAATTGCATCATTTTCCTGAATTTGTCTATCTGTAAAATCTATAAAACGTAAGAGCATGATAAACCAGAATCTAAGAGTTATTTAAGAATTAAATCGTAAAGTAAAAGCCAATCATTTTTAAAAAGGTAAAAAGATGGGGATGGGGTACTTTATGAAGAATATCTTTTAATTTGATTTGAGGAGAGTGAAAATAGAGAATTCGTTCATTGTTAAATTGTGGACATTCTATTAAAATGTGAAGAACCGTCAAAGGACATTGACATGCTGTACATCGGGGTGCGGGTTCCCCCAACAGTAAATGTTTATGTGTGAGTCGTGTGTGGCCAATTCTTAATCTGGTAAGAATGGTATCAAATTTTCTACTAGGCAAACAAGGCCAAAAATCGATTAAATATTTTATTGTTTTAAGTTTATTTGCCTCTGTAAGATCCCACTGGATTTGCCATTTTAAATGCAAACTGGATTTAACGTGGTTTTTTATATCTTTTAATGGAATGGGAGATTTTAATATACTGGTAGCAGATTTCGCTAGATTGTCTGCTAATTCATTTCCCGGTATACCAACGTGAGAAGGAACCCAGCAGAAAAGAACTTGGAACCCCTTGCAAGTGAGATTATCATGTAGTTCAAGTATGCTAAAAGTCAATGGATGAGAGAAACGGTGGAGTGATATCAACGATTCTAGGACACTTTTTGAGTCTGAATAAATGATATAGTTATCAGGTGGACTATTTGAAATGTGAGATAATGCATGAAGGATGGCAGTCATTTCTGCAGTAAAAATAGAACATGAAGGGTGAAGTTGAAATGAGATGGTATCATTGATAAACACACAAGCAAAGGAAGTGCATGAAGAACATTTCGAACCGTCTGTAAATATTGGAATGAAATTTTTATATGATTCACGATGATGAGCAAAAAGTTGGAGGTAAATCTCAGGGGCCGTATTAGTTTTATCAAAAGTTGTAAATGGATTTAAGTATTTTAGTCCATGTGATTTCCAGGGAGTGAGGCAATATTTTACGTTTGATACAACGTGGATATTTTCTATGTTTAAACTGTTTAGAATGTTTGTTGCTCTGTTAAAGAATGCAGGAATGACGGATGGTCTGGCATTTTGTAAGCGAAGTATGAATTGATTTTGCTTGTAATTAACAAACGGATGTGATGGAAGGGATAAAATTTTAAAATAGTAATGGAGAGTTAGCATTTTTCGTCTCTGATCGAGAGAGGGCTCACAACATTCGACATACAGGCTTTCGACAGGAGAGGTACGAAAGGCGCCACTGCAAAGTCTGAGAGCTGAGTTATGAATAGGGTCTAATTTTTTTAACACACTCTGTCTTGCAGAACCGTATATTGCACATCCGTAATCCATTCTGGAGAGCACAGCTGCTCTGTAGACTCGAAGCAAGGATGTTCTAGAAGCTCCCCATGATGTGTTTGAAAGAACTTTTAAGATGTTCAAAGCCTTTTCGAGTTTCTTTCGTAAATATAAAACATGTGGACCGAAAGTGAGTTTTTTGTCAAAAATTAGTCCTAAAAATTTAATTTCATTGACAACATTGATGGGTTGACCGTCAAGTATAATCTCAGGATCTGGATGGAGGCGGCGTTTACGACAAAAGTGTATGCATTTTGTTTTCGTTGAGGAGAAAGAGAATCCATTAAGAGTAGACCATTGTTGAATTTTATTTACGGCCAGTTGAAGTTGTCGTTCCATAAACGCAATATCATCCCCTGAACAAGATATGTAAAGATCATCAACGTAAAGGAAGCCTTTGACATAGAGTGGAAGTTGTTGTAAAATGTCATTTATCTTTAAAGCAAAAAGCGTTACACTAAGTACACTACCCTGAGGCACCCCTTGTTCTTGAATAAAGTAGTCTGACAGTTGGTCTCCAATTCTTACTCTGAATTTTCGAAGTTTTAAAAAATTCTGAATGAATATGGGTAGATTACCACGAAGGTTGCAATTATAGAGATCGCGAAGAATACCAATTCTCCAAGCACGATCGTAAGCTTTCTCTATGTCGAAAAAAATAGCTACGGTATGCTGTCTGCGAATAAACGAATTTCGAATTTCTGTTTCCAAGGCGAGCAAGTTATCAATTGTTGAACGTCCCTCTCTAAACCCGCTTTGGAAGGGACTAAGAAATTTGTTAGTTTCCAAGTAATATATTAAGCGCTTGTTGACCATCTTCTCGAGAACTTTACATAGACAGTTAGTAAGTGCAATTGGGCGGTAGTTGCATGGGTTTGATGGCTCTTTTCCAGGTTTAAGAATGGGTATTATAATAGTCTGTTGCCAGGATGATGGGAAAGATTGCTCATGTCAAATTCTGTTATAGAGAAATAGTAGATTGAGTAAAGATATATTAGACAGATGTTGTATCATAGGGTAACTGATATTGTCGGGACCTGGAGATGATTTACGAATTTCAGAGAGACATCTTTTTAATTCAGGAAAAGTGAAATCTGTATTGTAAGGAGCAAATGGAGAGGAATGAAAATTAATTTTTTGCTTTTCAGCTGTACATTTATGGCGAGTAAACGGAGTTGAATAATTATTACTATTTGATGTTTTAGCTAATTCTGAGGCAATGCAATTACAAGAGGCAATGTCTTTTAGAGATGAAAGAGGCAATTTAGAGATGAAAGAGGCATTTAGAGAGGCAATGTCTTTTAGCAATGTCTTTTAGAGATGAAACAAAGATTCCATTAGTATAGAGAATTCTTATATTGTTAGATTTGTATATGCCGCAGGTTTTCTTTACTCTCTCTCATAGTTTTTTGCTAGATATGTTGGAGTTAATACTGCTGATGTATCTTTCCCATGACTCCCGTTTAGTTCGTCGTTGTATTCTTCTCGAGTTGGCCTTTGCTTGCTTGTAACTAATTAAGTTCGCAGTGGTTGGGTTTCTTCGGAATCGACTCCAGGCTTTTCTTTGCCTCTTGTATGCCTCGCGGCAATCTTCATTCCACCATACCTTCCTTTGTCTTTTAAAATTATTGGAGCTTTTAGGAATTGAATTATCGGCTGCAGCAATTAACACTTCAGTGACATTTTTGATAGCAGTATCTATACTATTGTTAGTGATCATTTCTTTAGTTATATTTGCCCTTAACTGAAATTCTGCCCAATTGGCTGCTTTAAAATTATATTTCAGTGTGCGATGAGTTAAAGGTGTTTTTCTGTTATCAAAAATAATTAAAGGAAAATGATCGCTATTGTGAAGGTTATTGGCAACATGGAGTGTAAGATGAGGCAGGAGGGTTGGAGAACATATTGCAAGGTCTACAGAGTGAAAAGTTCTAGTCGGCTCGTGAAAAAATGTATATTCGTAATTGTTAAGAAGACAAAGACTGTAATCATCTAGTATTTTTTCAATTTGTTTGCCCCTTGTATTTACATCAGTATTACCCCAAAGTTGGCTGTGTCCATTCATATCACCAAGAATGATGAATGGTTCGGGTAACTGGAAAATGAGATTATTCAGCTTATTTTGGTCAACAGGAGTATTTGGTGGAAGGTATAGACTACAAACTGTAAATAAGGAATGGGTATGGATTTGAACAGCTATTGCCTGCAAAGGAGTATTTAATGATAGTGGAGATGAAGGAAAAGAGTTCGAGATCAGCAAATCTACCCCTCCCGAAGCTCTATCTCCTGTACCATTTTTTTGTACGAGTTCATAATGCTTTAATGGAATTGTGTCGTTAGGCATTAAATAGGTTTCTTGGAGAGCAATAATGGAAGGTTGGTGTACATTGATGATGTCCTTAAGGTCTGAAATCTTATTTTTAATTCCTCGGCAGTTCCAAGAGACGATATTGGCCATGCAAAAAAATTAAAACACAAAGCTAATGAGTTTTTAAGGAGACCGTAATGAAGTATCAGTTTCACTAGCTGAGGACAGAATGTCTTCATCCGATGGGTGGATGTTGATAATTGAATCAGCATTTTTTACGTCTTCTGTTTTTCCCATTTTTTTCAAAAAATCATCTTTAATTTTTGGCTGATTTTGTAACAGTTTATCTTTTTTTTAAAGCAGCAAGACGGGCTTTTTTAGTTGCTTTGGTTTCCTTTACTTGGTCAGGTTTTTTGTTGTTCTTTGCTTTATTTGCTTGTTTTTGTATTGGGGGGGATGACACATGTTTTAAAGGAGAAGCATCGGAAGATATTTTCATTTGGATAGGTGGCGCTTTTATGGATTGCGATGAGTTTGGCGGTACAGGTGTCCTTGAGGTATTTGAATGGAATGAAATTCCGGTTTCTGTATTATTTGGGTTCGAAATATGTCCGCAATGTGTACATTGTTTAATAACCGATGAATATGTAATTCCTGGTTTGGGAGTACGTTCGGTAATTATTTTTCTGGCCTCTGCAAAAGAAATATTTTTCTTCATTTTAAGAGTGAGAATTTCTTTCTCCAAGGCCCATTTAGGACAAGATCTTGAAAAGGCTGGGTGAGCATCTTCACAATTCCTACATTTAATTTCTTCCGAGATGCAATCTGAAGAATCGTGTCCAGGAACTGAGCATTTGGCACATATTTTTGTACCTCTGCAAGCTTGCTGAGAGTGTCCGAATTTTTGACATTTAAAGCATCTGACTGGATTAGGAATATAAGGTTTGATAGGGCATCTTAAATAACCTGCCTTTATTGACTTTGGTAATTCTGTAGTAGAAAAAGTTAGAATGACATGTTGTGTAGGGATTAATTTACCATCACGTTTGATGTGAATACGACGAGCTCCACAAACTTTTTGATCAGACAATTCATTTACAAGTTCAGATTCTGTATGGTTTTTGAGACCGCGTTCGGATATTACTCCGCGTGAAAAGTTCAAATTCCTATGTACATAAACGTTGACTTTAATATTTCCTAATGCTGTTAATTTACTTAGAGTTGCTGCTTGGGTAGGATTAGATACTTCAATGAGTAAGTTCCCAGATTTCAGTTTTTTTACATTCTTTACTTCTCCAATATGAGATAAAATGAGCTTGTGAACTATAAAAGGTGAGATTTCATGAAACGTATCCATTGTTGACATGATGAAAAACTTTGTATCTACAGTGACTACGGTGCAGTTAGAAGGACCCATACAAAGAGGGAAAAAATTCGGGTCCCAACGGCACCACCCACCACGGAGCCCAACAAGGGAAGGCAGCCACCGGCTCTAGATCTTTCCAGCCTCGGCGCTTACCTTGGTGCTAGCTAGGACCTATACGCTAAGAGCCACTTCCAGGAACGTCTACCACCCTTAACGCAGAGCCCCAGAAGATGACCCCTTCGCTTGATCCCCTTGAGCAGACCAGCCAAATCGCTGGGATACCAGCCGATTGATACACCGGGGACCAAAATGTACCACCCGTCTAATGGGTTGCCACGCACGGCAAACACGTGGGGTTTTTTGGCTGTCCATGAGAAGCAAGAAGCAAACAGATCGGCGACAGCTTCTCATGGAGAGCTCCCTCGCCTGCCGTCGAGGGATAGAAAGACCAAGCAAAAAGCAGAAGGCGTAGAGGAGAGTAAGCATGAAGGGAGTAAAGATCCCTGTATACCTCGGGATTGGGACACCCGTATTCACCTATAGTAGGTGAGCCCCTGAGGGGGATATTGAGAAGGCATATGACCGTACATGGCGCTACGGCATACTTTCTACGCTTTTTAACTTTGGTTTTAGGGGAAACCTGCCCATATTCTTATTGAACTTTTTATCACATCGGACCTTCAAAGTTCGTGTTGGGAACTTTTATTCTAATAGTTTTATTCAGGCTGAGGGAGTTCCGCAAGGAAGTGTACTCAGTGTCACCCTTTTTATTATTCATCTGAGCCAGATTTTAACTCATTTACCTTCATCTGTACAAGCAAGTCTTTATGTAGATGATCTTCAGATCTCATGCCAGGGAAGCAGTATGAACCTTATTGAGCGACAATTACAGAATGCTGTGAATAAATTGGTAGCTTGGTGTAAAAACAACGGACACAATATCTCACCGGAGAAGAGCCGTTGTGTGCACTTCTGCCGAAAGAGAAACATTCACTTGGATCCCAATATTAACATTGGTAATATATCGATTCCTGTAGTAAATGAAATAAGGTTTTTGGGAATAATCTTCGATCGCAAATTGACTTTCCTTCCGCATATCTTGTACCTGCGGAAGAAGTGTGAGAAATCCTTAAATGTTCTGAAGGTACTCTCCAGAACATCTTGGGGTGCCGATCGAACCTCCCTACTCCGCATTTATGAAGCAGTAATTCTATCCCGAAACGATTATGGGTGTATGGTGTATGGTTCAGCCCGCGCCTCCGTCTTGCGACGATTAGATACTGTTCACAATTCTGCCTTAAGAATTTGTTCTGGTGCATTTCGGACCTCTCCCGTTGAGAGCCTGCATGTTATCTGCCACAAAATGCACCTAAATTTAAGGCGTATTAAATTGTCCGCTTCGTATCATTTTCGAATCATGTCTGTAACAAAGCACCCTTTACGTCAAATTAAACTTCCGCCGTTTCTTCGCAGATTGTATGATGCCCGTCCATTTCATATCCTTCCATTCAATGAGAGAATTAAAATAAACCTTCATGACTCGGGCCTTGAAAATATTGCTATTAAATCATCTGATTTGTTTTATTTTCCACCTTGGGATATACCGCAATTTTCTTTTTTAAACCCTTTTTCAGGATTCGATAAATCTTCAACAGCACCGACTGTCTTCCAACAGATGTTTCTATATCATCGCTATCTGTATTCTTCCTTCACACCAATTTTCACGGATGGCTCGAAATCAGATGGTCATGTTGGTTGTGGAATCGTTCTACCATCTGATACACTGAGCCACCGTCTACACAATTGTTGTTCAGTTTTTACTGCTGAGTTGTTGGCAATTTTCTATGCTCTCCAAAAAATTTCACCTTCTACTCAGCGTAAATTTATTATTTATACTGATAGCATGAGTGCTTTGGAGACTCTAACTCACTACCACAATCGGATGCACCCGATTGCTGTTAGAATTTTGTTTAACTTGCGCCTATTACTAAATGAGGGCTTTCAAATTATTTTCTGTTGGCTGCCGAGTCATGTCGGCATTGCTGGAAACGAAAGGGCAGATTTAGCGGCAAAATCAGCAGCGAATTTTTTGTCTCATGGACTTCCTTATTGCGATGTTAAGAAGTCCTTGGCTAAACACATGTTTTCTTCTTGGCAATTGACGTGGGATCAGAAAATAAATTGCATTCCATCAAACCAATTATTGGAATGTGGCCTGTTCTCCCTATACGTGAGGTTGACGTCAAAATGACTCGCTTGCGTATAGGACATACTCGCTTCACACACAGACATCTTCTTCTTGGTGAAGATGGGCCGAGATGCCCCACATGCCGTGTGGATTTTACTATTAAACATATTTTAATTGAATGTACTGATTTTAACCCCCAACGTATTCGCTTTTTTAATTCAACTTCGTTGAACCTGCATGACCTGGTGGGTGACAAACACCACCCAAATATTTTTAAATTTTTAAAGGATATTAGATTTTATACGTGTATTTAGTATGTACAATTCACTCTGATCAATACTACCCAAACACTGATTCTTTTCTTTATTGCCGTTTTTGTTTTATGTTTTAACTCAGGCTTTTAACATTCCGAAACATAGTCTTTTTTTATAAGATTGTTTTCCGGTCTATCAGGTTTGATTTTTAACTCAATTTACTCTTTCAACTTAATTTTTACCTTACTTTTATATTTTACCATTGGATTGGCGCAGCATGGCCAAGTGTGGCTATTGCGCCAAAACATATCACATATCACAAATCTTAATTTTATACAAAGTTCCAATCATCAACAAAGCTCTACTTTTTATCATAAGGATGGCGCAGTATGGCCAGGAATGGCCCTTGTGCCAAAAAACCCAAACTAACCAACCAACCATCCTCAACAGCTACTATTGGTCTCCAACAGATCTTTTTATATCATCGCTATGGGGATTCTACTTTTGCAACAATTTTCACGGATGGCTAGAAATCAGACGATCATGTCGGTTGTGGAATCATACTTCCATCTGATACTTTTAGCCACCGTCTTCATAATTGCTGCTCCGTCTTTACTGCTGAGTTGGTAGCAATTTTCTGTTCCCTCCAGAAAATTAGATCATCCTCTCAGCGTCAATTTGTCATTTATACCGATAGCATGAATGCTTTGGAGGAGACATTTTCACACTATCACAATCGGATGCATCCGGTTGCGATTAAAATTTTATTTACTTTGCGACTTTTGAAAAATGATGGCTTTCAAATAAATTTCTGTTATGTTCCGAGTCATGTCGGTATCTTCGGGAATGAGAAGACAGATTTGACTGCAAAATCTGCAACGACCTTTCTAAGTATAGGAATTTCCTTTAGTGACATCAAAAGGTCTATTGATCATCACTTTTTTTCTATTTGGCAAAAATCATGGGATCTGCAGATCAGGAATAAATTACATTCTGTTGAAACGAACATTGTTTCTTGGCCTGTTCATCCTATACGTGAGATGGATGTTAAGTTGACTTGTCTCCGTATAGGGCATACACGTTTCACTCATAAGCATCTTATATTTGGCCAAAATGCACCTATGTGTAGCAGCTGCCAAGTGCATTTTACTGTTCGTCATATTTTAATTGAATGTCCTGGGAATTGTTTAATTGAATGTCCTGAATTCGTCTTCATCAACATTGAAAGACTTGGTGGGTGAAAATTACCACCCAAACATTTTTAAATTCTTAAGAGCTATTGGCTTTTTCATTTGCATTTAGCAGGGTTTTTTTGTGTTTATGAGGAACATTCTTTTTTTAAGTTCATGCACATTACATAATTGCATCAAATTTTCATGAATCATTCTTTTAAATTTTAAATTGCTAAAACAATTTCTAACGTCATACTTACGCAGTATTTAATTTTACACATCTGTGTTTATAATTTAATAAATGAGTGTTTTTTTAATATTTTATACTTTTACCATTCGATTGGCGCAGTATAGCCAGATATGGCTCTTACGCCAATAAACCAAACAAAACCAAAAAACCAAAACCAGTCATTTCCCTATGTATTTTATCAATCGGCAATCCATTGCCAATCATTTCCCCATGCATTTTTGCAAAGGGCGATCCAATACCAATCACTTCCCGATGTTTTTTTTCCCCAAAGGTCGACCCAAAACCAATAATTTTCCCATGTAAGTTTATAATGGGCGACCCAATACCAATCATTTCCCTATATAATTTTCCAAAGGGTGATCCAATACCAATCATTTCCCCATGTGAATTTATAATGGGTGAATCAATACCAATCATTTCCAGGTGTATTTTATCAATGGGCGACCCGATACCAACTATTTCCCAATTCATTTTTTTTTCAATGCCAAATATAGGTGATTAATTACGGAACACTTGCCGCCATCATACTGAAATATTTGTTTTTAGTTTTCTTAAACTCTATTAACTATTTTCGCAACAGTTAAAATTATCATTACTAATTATATTTATTCTTTTCCTCTCTTTATTTTTTGGAAATTTTCTGAAAAAATACTATGCAAAACAATTCGTCTATAATTGCCTTCATTAAACAATATTTTACAATGTATAATAATAAATTATTTTCAATTTTTGACTGAATTTTCTGTAATGTCATACACCCCAGTACCATCCCAAATCTAAGAATTTCAAAAATCATATTGTTACAAACCTGCAATTCGGCTTCCCAGCATAGTTTGTTCCATCGTCGGAAAGAAAGTTTTGAAGGCATCGGTGCTAGACGGCGTCCAGATGGCGCGTCGAAGGTCTCAGAGTTTGGCGACAAACTTGGCGACCATTTGGCGACTTGGCGTCCAATTTGGCAACTTTGGCGCCAAAATAGATTATACCCGAAACTTCGAGAATTTTCCCGATCCGTCCAGTAGGAACCGAGATACGCCTCGAACGTTCCTGATTGGTTGAGAGGCTTCTAGCCCCGCCTCCTGAGACCTATAAAAGGGGTTGCAGCTGCCAGAGAAGTCAAGCCAGTAGTCCGAGTTCGAAGGTAGAAGGCAGTAGGAGTTCGAGAGTCGGAGAAGTCTGAAGACGGAGCGGAGGAGTCGTAAGCGACGGTGAGCAGCGACGGAGTCAAGCTCGTGCTGAACTGAGCTGTGCGCTACTGTCTGCAATAGATTCTGGTTGTGTGCTGCTGTGTATGCTACACGTCTCGGCTGAAGATAGTCGTCTCTATGCTGTATATAGTTATCGTTTTTGTGCTGTCCTGTGTGTCTTCGTGTAAATAAACGTCGTTGTTTTTATTCTACTTCTGCCTGCTGATTGAGCGTTCTTTACGCCATATCACTCCCACTATCCAAACGAACCCCGGCAGGAAAATTCGTAACAATATATTCACATAGTCAATTATAAATTTACTGAAATATTGGTTTTTCAGTTTTCTTACAACTCTATAAACTGGTGTCATAATTCTTCAAATTATCATCACTAAAAAATTATTATTATTATTCCTTTATTTTTTGGTGATTGGAAAAACTACTGTGCAAAATAATTCGTTTATAATGACCTTCCCTAAACAATATTTTACAATGTATCATAATAATTTACTTTCAATTTTTGACTACATTTTTTGTAATTTTATATACCAAGCAGCATCATAAATCTAAGAATTTCAAGAATCATACATTCACATATTCAATTATAAACTTACTGAAATATTGGTTTTTCAGTTTTCTTACAATTTTATAAACTGGTGTCATAATATTTTAAATTATCATCACTAAAAAAATTATTATTTTCCTTCATTTATTTTTTTGGGATTGCAAAAATTAATGCACAAAACAATTTGTTTATAATTACCTTCACTAAGCAATATTTTACAAAATATAATAATAATTTACTTCCAATTTTTGACTGAATTTTCTGTAATGTCATACACCAAGCAACATCCCAAATCTAAGAATTTCAAGAATCATACCTTCACAAAATCAATTAGAAACAAAATTTATTTAATGAACATTATTATTTAGTGAACAAAAATTTATTCAGTAACATTTGCAATATTTCTAATTATTTGTGCGCCGGTGAATGCTTCTCGATGCTCCGCGCCCGATGAGCTCTTCCTCCGTCCCTATCTTTCGCATAGACAAGCCATTTTTTAATTGTTACTTCCACTTCATGTGGGCTTACGTTTTCAAACTTCTTGTGTTTTCTTACAGATGCTGAAATGTATATTGAAGAAAATTAAACAAATGAAAATACTGCCATGTTTAATAAAAAATTTTAAAAGTGCATATTTTCAATATAACTAGAGCAGTGCAAGAAAAATTAATCACATCAATTGCAAAAGAAATTTGATAATAAACATGCAACCTTTTTCACAAGAATATAGCGAAACTATGTACAAAAGCTATAATCTGAATAATATATATGACACTGTGGCAGAGCAAAGTACTCTTACTAATGTGCATAGTGCAAATGAAATCAATAATATAACATACCTGATATCATTTGAATTATGTTGTGGAATGCTAACTTTATGCCCCCAGTTCCTTTCCAATTATATTGCAAGCTCAGTTCGTTGGTCATCACTGTTTGGAGTATTCTTCTTACTAAGCTATTGTAGGTATGACTTCCAAACGAGCCAAAATATGTACACTATATAAAAAAAGTTATTGATTAGACATTTTAACAAACTGAAAAGCTAAGTGACAGAAAATAATTAACAGGGATACAAAATTATGAGAACAATTTCCTTTATTTTAAAACTATTTAGAAAGAAAAAATTCTTCAGTTTTAAAATTTTATTTAAAAAGAAAAATGCTTTCTTTTTTTTACTGGTTTATTCTTTTGTAGATTAATATAACATATTATCTAAATAAAATTTTTTAAATAAATACGTTATTAACTGTAAAAAACTAACAAAAATAGTATATATAATACATATTTTTTTATAATTCATTATTTAAAATGTTTTTTTTTTTAATTCAGGAGATGATGTACTTATACAAAAGGAGTAATTGAACATAATAAAGATAGAACATTTAATTTCATTTAGTGCTCTTGATGTTAGCTTTTATTATATTTAACACTAATGAAACATTGATCCTCTGACGGCGTAATTTTTTAAAATCTCTATTTAGATGCGACATTCGCAAATAATTTCATATATATTTCAAAGAAAGGGAACTAATACTATATATAACAAGAAAATAATATGATATAAACATCTTTAATCATAATAATAAACACTCTAAAATGCGAAAAAAGTGGGATGCAATAAAAAATGGACTGCTTGTCAACCCGCCGAAATCGTGGGAGAAGCTGCAGGGTTAAAACTCAGTTTAAAATTGTTTATAGTTTCCTCATCTTCAAAATGCTGCAAGTATATTACTTTTCCTCTAACTCTAACCAAACTGCTGCTGATTATTTACTATACTGTTATAAATACTAAGCATATATTTTTCAAATTAAAAGTTTTTAAAAGTTACCGACTAATAATTTAAAAAATTGTAGTACCAAATTGGTTTGAATGTGTGTGTATATTATATATGAAGCATTTTGAAGGTTTCTTCGAAATGTATCAATTTTTTTAAAAGTAGATTATATTTCCTATTATAATATTATATATCCTCAAATTGTGTTTGGATTTTTAATTGAAAAACTATGAAAAAAATAGTAGAGGTCCCTTGTCCCTTTAAGTAGAAATACTTACTATCTGTGAAAACTTCTCCCTGTCATATAAATATTCATTGAACAAGTTTAATTCTTCAGGGCTGTTCAAGGGCAAAACACATTCTTCAGGAATAGCAGAACAGGATCCAGCTTTTGTAATGATTTGAATCATGGAATGAAGTTCTGCCTGATCTTCCTTAATTTCTTACAACATTCTGAGCACCTTTTTCTGGTATGCTATATAAAAAGTTAATTTTTTAATATTTTAAATTTTCAATCACTTTTTCTCCTAATTTCTTATAAAAGCAGAAGTTAATCACAGAAAAAAAATCTTGCATAATATCTTACACTTCCTAAACTACGTTTTTTATTCTATATATTTCTAAATTATTATTACATTTATTGTTATCATGATAATTACATGAATTTCTAGTTGTACTACAGATAGATGAAAAAACGTGCACTTTTAC